>RJWK010055324.1:0-14753 GCA_004363435.1 Platanista minor
GGTTATTATTTGATGCTGGATTCTATGGTCTGAGAGCTTGCAGTCCACTCAGGGATCAGCGTGACCCATGGCGCCTCCCGCTCAGGAATCCCTGATGGAGTCAGCTGTTTCCCCAGCATCTGACCGCCCTCCCTCCACACCATGCTTTGAAGCATTGCAGAGGCAGTGTCTCGAACACAGATCTGACTACCTCAACCTCCCGTGCAAAGCTTGCTAGGACTTCTTTCACTGACTGGATAAAGCCTAATCCCTGGGGTGACATTTGGCATCTTCCAAAGGATGTCCCCACCCTACCTCTTCACTCCATCCTTCATTCTCCTGCAAACCATGCTCCTGGCACCCTGGACTCTGCTCCTCTGTCCCCTTCACCTCAAGTTCTCTTCCTGGTGAACTTGCACTTGACCTTCAAGATCCAGTGCCAACATCGCCCCCTCAGTGAAATTCTCTTCCCCCGCATCCCAGCAGAATCCATCTGTCCGTGCTGCCTGCTTAGACAGAGAGGCCCCCTCCCCAATCTTCAAATTCCTGAACATAGTTACCACATCATTGTCACCGTTCATCCCAAGCCCCGTGCACGCAGCAAATCCGTCCTTCCAGCAAACACAAGGACCTTAGCAAACGGTGAAAGAAAGAATGAATAGATGAGTATAGATCACTGGTCCCAATTTTTTGTGTGAATTTTACGCCCACCCCTTGATATTCATGGAAATGTTCTGAACAGATTGCAAAGCCAGAGCTGGGAATCACTGGGCCGTTGGTTTTCAAGCCCCATTCTCTGGAGACCCCAAGTTCAAGGCAGCGACTGAGGGCAGCTGTGAGGTCCCAGGAGAAGCCGGGGCCTCCCAACTCAGTTATTTGGTACAGCGCAGACCCTCACTGGTCCTTATGTGCAGGATCCCAGGGAGAGTGTGTATGTAGTATTCCTTTTCATATTCTTTTCCAGTATAGTTTATTACAAGACACTAAATATAGCTCCCTGTGCTATAGAGTAGGACCTTGCTGTTTATCTATTTTTGGTCTCTCCCGTTGCGGAGCACAGGCTCCGGAGGCGCAGGCTCAGTGGCCATGGCTCACGGGCCCAGCCGCTCCGCGGCATGTGGGATCTTCCCAGGCCGGGGCACGAACCCGCGTCTCCTGCATCGGCAGGCGGACGCTCAACCACTGCGACACCAGGGAAGCCCTGTTTATCTATTTTATATATAGTAGTTTGTATCTGCTAATCCCAAACTCCCAATTTATCCCTCCCCTCCTTTCCTATTTGGTAACCATAAGTTTGTTTTCTAGGTCTGTGAGTCTGTTTCTGTTTTGTAATTAAGTTCATTCATATTATTTTTTGGATTCCACATATGAGTGATATCATATGACATTTGTCTTTCTGTCTGACTTACTTTACTTAGTATGATAACCTCTAGGCCCATCCATGTTGCTGCAAATGGCATTATCTCATTCTTTTTTATGGCTGAGTAATATTCCATTGTAAACATGTACCACATCTTCTTTACCCATTCATCTGTCAATGGACATTCAGGTTGCTTCCATGTCTTGGCTATTGTAAATAGTGCTGCTATGAACATTGTATGCATGTACCTTTTTGAATTAGAATTTTTGTATTTTCCAGATATATGCCCAGGAGTGGGATTGCAGAATCACATGGTAGCTCTATTTTTAGTTTTCTGAGGCACTTCCATACTGTTTCCCATAGTGGCTGCACCAATTTAAATTCCCCCTAACAGTATAGGAGGGTTCCCTTTTCTCCACACCCTCTCCAGGATTTATTGTTTGTAGACTTTTTGATGATGGCCACTCTGACCAATGTGCAGTGGTACCTCACTGTGGTTTTGATTTGTATTTCTCTAATAATTAGCGATGTTGAGCATCTTTTCACATGCCTGTTGGCCATCTGTAGGTCTTCTTTGTAGGAATGTCTATTTAGGTCTTCTGCCCATTTTTTGGATCGGGTTATTTGTTGTTTTTGTTGTTATTGAGTTGTATGAGCTGTTTGTATCTTTAGGAAATTAAGCCCTTGTCAGTCCAGTTTTGCCTGCTTTTAAACTTCATACAAGTTGAATCCTAGAATATGTGTCCTTTTGTGTCTGTCTCCTTTCATTTAACCTCGTATCTGAAGTTTCACCCATGTTACTGTGTGTTTTCTTTAGTTGTTAAAACAGCCAAATAAAATACTAGAGAAGAAAAGAATTTAGAAACATGTGTAGTATTATTAGCTGAGTCTCGGGCAGTCTGTAGACTGTAAGCTCCTTGAAAGTAAAAGTGATGTCTTATTCATTTTTTTCTATTTTCATCCCTTAAAATTATGCCTAGCTCATAATCAGGGCTCGACAATTTTTTGGTTGAATTGAAAATTATTATTATTGCATAGACCGTCTGGCTTTTTATATCCCGTGTTTTTGTTTTTGTTTTAATCCACAGCCTAATTGCCCCTCCAACCCCATCTCCCCAACACAAGCCTGCCTGGATGGACTCTGCCCTTTGTCTTTCCTCTCCAGGCTGTGCACAGGCCCTGTCCCCGGTTTTGGCTCCGTTACTTCCCTCTCCAGATGCTAGAATGACTCACTGGGGTGGAAAGAAGGGAGCAGGGAAGGAGTATGGCTGAGTGGCTCAAGGATCGAGACAGAAAACTGTCAGTAGAGGATTGTGGCCGGGCCAAGAGAAGAGCTGGAAGCAGCCT
This sequence comes from Platanista minor, assembly GCA_004363435.1. Lineage (NCBI taxonomy): Eukaryota > Metazoa > Chordata > Mammalia > Artiodactyla > Platanistidae > Platanista > Platanista minor. Next base: position 2,687 of record RJWK010055324.1, read on the forward strand.
AGGTGCAGTGGTCAGACAGGAGACAGAGGCGGGCCCGGTGAGGGCTCCCCACCCGGCCTGGGCTCCAGACACCAGCTCCGTGGAACTCCCTGGTGTGGGTCTTTCCTCCTGGGTGTGCACCACGGCCAAGTTCAGAGCTCACCCCAGCTGTCGGGACACACTGTCACTCCAGCTGTTACTGAGCAATGGATTCCTGTTGCCAAGATATGGATTTGGTTTTAATAACAGTTAGTGCAAACACTGTAAATTTACTGCTGCGAGAGAGAGTTTTTGAAAACGTCCACTCTGGCTATAATTTTTCAGCCGTGCCAGCTGTTTGCGCTCAGCTCATACCTGATGTGGTGCTTTGAAATAGCAATCACTATATTTATAAGAAGGCGAGGGCTCATAAATATGTCACAAGTGGAATATACAACGCCATATTTCACCATCTTCTATTTCAAAATTGTGAGTTATGACTGCAGAAATGCACGCCCATTAAAGGTGATATGATGTATTTTCTGCCCTGTTCAGGAGTCCATCCATCATCCAGACAATAAAGAAAACCGCACTTACTTTTTTCATGTCGTCTGTAATTTATGATCCCCCAAAAGCTGTAACCTTTTGGCAGCCTTTGCAGAAACCACTGCACTGTTAGCAACTAAATAACCTTTTATAAGGTTTTAAATGTGTTGCTACAGTCTCAATGCACTTGCTGTATTGATCCAGAAGATCTTGGGGGGGAAAAAAAAAGGAGTGGGAGGAATGGAGGAAGATGATCTATAAGCAGATCGATAACGGCATATAGATTGTGGAAAGATGCTTCTAATGATTTTTGCCAACCATCATCTTTCAGCGCGCCACGCCCCATCTCTTAGGCTTCGGTCTTGGCTGGGATTGATTGACCTTGCTTTCTTGCTCCCTCCCTCCCTCCTATTGAGCAGCCAGACGGGCGAGAAGCAAAACGAATTGGCCACCACAGGCTCTTTGCAGAAAAGCTCTGAGAATCACAGGGCTGGAAGGTGCCGTCAAGACTAGCTCAGGGCCCAGATGAGGACACAGAGGCCAGCCAAGCAGCTGTGACTTGCCCAAGGTCAAGTGGAGGTTTAGGAGCAGAGCTCTGATGCAGATTCCTGGTTTTCAGCCCGTGCTTTCCCCAACTTTTCCACTCTGCTCTCTCATGTTTGCCCTGGAGGAAGAGGGTGTGCCCGGAGCAGGTGAAGGCATTTCTGCTGAGCTCTGCAGACCCAGTAAATCTGTCTGGCAGTGAGGTGTAGTGGGAAGATGATGAGCTTGGAAATCAGACAGAACCAGACTGAAACCGGACCCACCTCTCTCTCCCATTGGCAATAACCAGCCTATCTGGGTCTCTGCTACTCCACCTGCAAGATGGCATAATCCACCTTGTAAGGTGGTGGGAGAGATTAGATCAGGTGTCTGGGTGACACCAAGCTCAAAGCCTGTAAGTGATGAGGGAGCAGTAAAAGTGAATGATTCCCTGTTCTGCCCCGTTCAGCCTCCTCCCATCTCTAGCATTTTCTGCGTTCTCTTCCCTCTCCCTTTGCCCCACCTTATCCTCCAGGACGGTGGCAATGGAAACCCTCCAGAAAGAGCCAGCTATGGGAGAAAGTTGGGTGAGCTTTTCAACCACAAAATCTTTGGTTATCTTAATTGTCAACAATGAAAGCAGCAGTGGGGGTGTGGGGTTGAATACAATTAATTTCCTCTCCTAAACACAAGTGGAGCCAGGCTCCTGGAGCTCAGAGACCAAGCCTGGTCAGTTCCCTCTAGAGGGGCCCACAGGAGGCCATGGGTAATGGAGCTTTTAATACTATATTCTTGGTAGGGAACATTTGCAGGGAAAAAAACCTCCTTGTGAAGCAACCAGGCTGTGGTGCAGTGAATGTGTCTCAGGGGACCCTCCCACCAGACAGCCCTGCGTTCTCAGAAGCAGTGCTTTCAGCCCCAGGAACATACTGCTTAGGAGCAGAAGTGGACAAATGGCCTGCAGGACAAATCTGGCCACAGCCTGTGTCTGTAAATAAATTCCATTAGAATACAGCCACGCCCATGGAATTATGTATTGTCAAAGGCTGCTTTCAGCTACAACTGCAGATGGGAGTACAGTGTCCGAGGGGGACTGGTTCCAGGACCCCCTCAGATGCTCGAGTCCTTTATATAAAATGGTGTAGAATTTGCATAGAACCTACACACATCCTCCCGTATACTTTAAATCATCTCTAGATTATTTATAATACCTGGTACAATGTAAATGCTACATAAATAGCTGCCTGTGTGTGACAAATTCAAGTTTCGCTTTTTGGAGCTTTCTGGAATCTTTTTTCCGAATATTTTCCATCTCTGAGGATGTGGAACCCAGTGGATAAGGAGGCCCAGTTGTAGTTTCAACAGAAACCAGAAGACACGCCAAGTCTAAGACACTTACCAGCTAGCTCCTTCCCCAAAAAGAGTTGCAAAGCCCTGCCCTGAAGTCCACCCAGCTATGCCACAAGCCAGAGGGCCTTCCCAGCAGCAGGTGATGGATAAATATATGTGCAGTGATTTATAGTCCACAAAGTACTTTCACGAATGTGATCTTGAGAAAATCTCCCAGCAATCCCATGAGATGGAGATTCTGATTATGCCTGGGTTGTGGAGACACACACTGAGACCCAGGAGCCAGAGAACTTGCCCAAGTACCCACAGATAGTCAGGGGCGGAGCTGAGCCCTGAACCCAGGCAGGGTGACCTGAGATGCCCAGGCCTCCCCACTACCCAACCCAAAACAGGAAATCGGATTCCCTTCCCACACCCCTGTGTGCCACCACCAACCAGCTGGTGACCTGGGAAAGTCACTTGGCCCCTCTGGACCTTAGGTTCCTTACATCCAAACGAAGAGTCACTTCACAGACTTAGAGAACAAACTTATGGTTACCAGGGGTGAAGCATGCAGGGAAGGGATAGTTAGGGAGTTTGGGACTGACATGTACACACTGTCATATTTAAAATGGACCAACAAGGACCTACTGTAGAGCACAGGGAGCTCTGCTCAATGTTGTGTGGCACCCTGGATGGGAGGGGAGTCTGGGGGAGAATGGATACATATATATGTATGGCTGAGTCGCTGTGTTGTGCACCTGAAACTATCACAGCGTTGTTAATCGGGTATACTCCAATATAAAATTAAAAGTTAACAAAAAATTAGGAGTGGCAAAAACACTCGTTTTGAAAGATGCTAAGGGGCTCTCCAATGATGCAGGTACACTATGAAATATTTCCTGGAGCCACGGGGGAACCCACTTCCTCACTTCCTTCGCCCAGTCTGATCCACCCATGGACAGGCCATAGGGAAAGCTAGTGAGGCAGACCTGAGGGTGGGGAGGGGGAGTCCCACCTTATGGACTGGCCCCCCCTAAAGCCCACGGGGCCCCTGGACCCCACTCGCCACGTCAGAGGATGGACACAGTAAGAGTGGGCCCAGAGAGGCTACCCGCACACAGAGGATGCCTCGCTGGCTCCTGGTCATTAGGCTCCAGATGGAGAGCATTTTCTGTAAGGCCAGAAAAGCCCCTGCTGCCTGTCACTGGAGGGCTGCCCCTCACCTCTGCGGGGTAGGGCGGGTCGGGGGCGGGTGATGACAGAGGTAAGAGCGGTCTCCACTTTGTCACAATTCCTGCCATCTCTCTGTGTCGAAGTCACCATGTCTCTCTCTCTCTCGCTCCCTCCTGCTCTCTCCCAGAGCAACCCCCCCAAATCATTATTAACATTATAAATAAAAACGAGCAGCAAGTTATTAAATATAAAATACGCAGTGTTCCTCCCAGAGCTCGCCGGGCAGTTCATAAACGTGACGGCTTAATTTTGCTGCCGATCCAGGCAGTTGATGAAGCATCGCTGGCTCCTGGGCTAATTGAAGCTGTTAACGAAGTGAAGGAGAGAGATGATTGCAGGCAGCCCCTGTCCTGCCCACGGGGAGCAGAGGGGCGTCTCCACCCTGTCACTGCAGCCACTGCACCAGGGCCTCGGAATCCCCAAAAGCGAGCTCCTTCCCTGGATCCACAGCTCTGCAACTCGGAATCTCCATCTGCATTCGCTTTAAAAGCCAGAAGAGGTCCCTGAGCCTCCCATGGAGAAAAGCAGTTTCAAACACAGATTGGGGTAGAGTCGATATAGGGTTGGTTTTAGGATAATCTGAGGGATTCTGGCTCTCAGAGGTCCTGGCCCTCAAAACCCAGGCTGTGTGGAAACAACCCAAATGTCCATCAACAGACAAATGGATAAACAAACGCTGGCATATTTATACCATGGAATATCATTCGGGCATAAAAAATGAAACGAAGGACTGACACCTGCCACACGTGGACAATCCTCGAACACATTATGCTAAGTGAAAGAAGCCAGGCCCAAAGATCACATGTGGTATGGCTCCATTTCTATGAAATATCCAGAATAGGTAAATCCAGAGAGACAGAAAGTAGATGAGTGGTAGGCAGGGCTGAGGGAGGAGAGAGTGAGAAGTGGCTGCTCACTGAGGACAGGTTTGCTTTGGGGCAATGAAAACGTTTGGGAGCAGATAAATGCGGTAGCCGCACAATACTGTGAATTACTAAACGCTACAGAACTGTTCACTTTAAAAGATTCATCTCATGTTTATATGTATTTGACCTCAATGTATGAAAAAAGCAAAACAAAACCGAGGCTGAGTTTAACTTTGATGCCTTTACACCAACCATACTGGCACCTCTTCATAGGCTTCTTTTTCTTCAATTCAGAAACCCGGTCAGGACCTAGCTCCATTCTCCTGGTATGACAAGGGGTGACCATAGGCCTCCAGCTTCCTCTTCAACCCATCCGAGCATCAAAAACAACTGCCCACCCTTTGCCCCAGTTGGGGGTTTTGGGCAGGAGCAAGGGAGCCTGCGTGAGGGAGAGCTCAGTATAGCAGAGAGAACTAAGTGTTTGAAGTCAGGAGAAATTTACTGCAGTCCTGGTTCTGCCGTGGTCTAGCTGTGAGATCTTGAATAAGCCCCTTAAATTCCCTGATCCTCAGTTTCCTCATCTATCACACAGGGATGGCCATGTCAGCTTTGCCTTCTTCACAGATTTGTTGTAAGCATCCAATGAGATACTTTGTGTTATCATTATTGGTACCTCTTTAAAAACCAGTGTATTAGGCTCAACATCACTAATCAGGGAAATGCAAATCAAAGCCACAATGATATATCACCTCACACCTGTCAGAATGGCTATCATCAAAAAGCCTACAAATAACAAATGTTGGTGAGGATCTGGGGAAAAGGAAACCCTCACACACTGTTGAAAGAAATGTAAATTTGTGCAGCTACTATGGAAAACAATCATGGGGACAAAATAATAGAGCTGAAACAGGAGCACAGAGGAAGAAGCTGTTCATCCTGCTGGTGCTGGAGGGCAGAAAGAGAAGCAGGGAGAAGGGACAGGACTATGAGGACAGTCTTAGAGGGACACAGAGAGGGAAGGCAGTGATCAAAACCAAGGCTGGGATGCTGTGAGGAGAGCTGGGTTTGGGAAACTGCACATTCAAGAATATCAAAGAACTCCACATACATCCCCATCACTCACGCCCACACAAAGCTCACAGGTGGGAAGCCAAGGCACCAGGAACATGCATGCCTTCTTAGGAGGGCTCATCCTGCACCTGGACCTGCCTGGGTGGGTATCCCAGCAACTGAGCCATCACTCTCTCCCTGTGACCAAGGTCTTGGACCTCAATGCCCAGCTCTGCAGGAATCCTGTTTCCCCACACGCTGGCTGGGGTACATGCCCAGCTCTATTTGGGAAATATTTTTAACCTTGAGAAGAGGCATTTCTGAAACTGAGGAGCCCATAACATGCCATCTGCGTCACAATTCCATCACTTCCTGGTGATAAAGGATGAGTCTCTTTTCCTGCATGGCTCCCTGGTGTTAAATGGGATTACGCTCCCTGGAAAACTGGTGGACCGTTTCCCAAGGAATGTCCTGAAAACACACACAGTCTCCCGCATACAGGGAAGGGTTTTTTCCATCCAGGAAATGCCAGTATCTCCCTCTGAGTCGTTGCTGCTGGCTCGGATCTGGAATGCATTATTTGAAAATGGGCAAATGTAAATTAATGTCATCTTCAAGTTGAGCTTCTCAGCAAGGTAAGAAAATGCTGACATCAGCCTGAAAGTCAAATTAGGCTCTGTGTGATGTGGCGTGACCTGAGGTGTTGACACCCGGGCCGGGTGCCTTTCGAGCTTCAGGAAAGCACATGATTGGGAACAGAGCTCGTGACTTCAGCTGCTTCCAAGAATGCCCCTGGACAGTGAAGAATCCTTGGTGAGCAAATCTGTGATGTTGCTTCAGCCTCTTCCAGGAAATGTGCATGATGCATTCACTCTTCACACCATTACTGAGTATCTACAACATGTCTGACACTGGGATGGGTACTTGGGGGCAGCTGGTGGCCTCCAGCAGATGTAGATCCAGCCAACAAAATCTCCCTGGGACCACTGTCGCTAGCTATCACCCCAGAGCTCTCCTCCCTTTCCTGGCCAAGTTGGTTTTACCACGTGCTTTCCCTTCCTCACCTCCCAGTCACCCCTCAGTCCACTGCAGGCTGCCTCTGCCCCCACCTCTCCGTGGAAACCTCTTCCACTGAGGTCACCAGAAATCTCTCACTCTCCAACCCAATGATGGGGCTCATTCTTCTGGTGACCCAACCTCCTTCCAATGTTCACACTGCTGATGCATCACTCCTTTCTGAAATTCTTCTCTCTCTTGCCTTGTGTCACTGTTCCCTTATGGTTTTCACCAACCTCTCTGACATATAATTCTCCCTAAGGCCATTGAAGACTTCTCCATTTCCTACAACTATAGAATCCAAGCTTCTTGGCATGAAAGACCTCTTGGGATCCAGCTCCCACCAGCCTCTCCAGACTGGCTCCCTCTCCCCACACCTAATGCCACAGCAACTCAAAATCATGTGTGATATCCCTCCAAAGACCATGCTACCTCACATACATGCTGTGTGCCAGCTCCGCCCTAGAATACCTTTCTCCAGCCCACCTGGCCATCCACCTGGTGAACCTGGACCCTGTTTCAGAGCCTGGTCAGTTGTCACTTTCTTGGTGAGGTCTTCTCTGACCAGCTCTCCACTACTTACTCCAGAAAAATCCATCTACCCCTCCTCTGGGCTACCTTTACTGTCTGCACTCAGCTCCACTATCGCACGTGTCACACTGTCTTGTAATTGTTTCTGCGTTTGTCTTACCAGGTTCTAAACTTCTTGAGGCTAGAGATTATGTCTCAGGGCTCTCTGTATCGCTGCTCCATTAGCAGTGCCCAGCACTTAATTGAATTTTGAAAAATATTTATTGAAAAACCAAAAGGAGCTCTTGGTATAAGGGAGATGTGATAAACACAATAATGCCTTCCCCCAAAGATGTCCCTGTCTTAATCCCCGGAAGCTGTGAATATGCTACATCGCATGGCAAAGGGAATTAAGGTTGCAGATGTGATTGAAGTTAAGGACTTTGAAATGGGGAGGTTATTCTGGATTATCCGGGTGGACCCAAACCATCATGTGAATCCTTAAAATTGTAGAAGCTTCCCCAGCTGTGGTAAAAGAGAGATGTAACAATGGAAGAGGGGTCCAGAAAAAGGCAATGTTGCTGGCTTTGAAGATGGAGGAAGAGGCCACAAACCAAGGAATGTGGGCCTCCTCTAGAAGCTGGGAAAGGCAAGGAAATTGATTCCCCACTTGGGCCTCCAGAAGGAACACAGACATGCTGATTTTAGCCCAGTGAGACCTATGTTGGATTCCTAACCTCCAGACCTGTGAAGTAATACTTTTGTGTTATTTTAAGCCACTAAGTTTGCGGTCGTTTGTTGCAGCAGCAGTAGAAAAGTTAATACACACACACACACACACACACACACACACACACACACAAAAAGGGAGTTCATGCACAAATATAATAACTAAAAAGAGAAAGGGAACAGTACCATCAAAGTGATGAAAATAGATGCCAGTGGGATTCAGCGAGGGGAAAGGGAACTTTCAGCTGAGGGACTGGGCCACACTTTCTGGAAATGATGACAGTGGAGCTGACTTTTGAGGGATCTGGATTTCAGACACAAGGTAATGGGGGACCTAAGTGCTGTAGCTGGAGAGAGAAGCAAGGAGAAAAGCACAGAGGCCAGGGGTCCCGAGAGCAGGTATGGGTGCAAAGGGAGGCTTGGAAACCGGAGAGAAGGACTTCCTTGTGTCCAGGCTCCACAGACTCTGCCCAGCAGGGGGTGCACCCCATTCCTTAGTAAGGCTGGCACACACCCAGCCTCAGCCCTCAGCCCACAGCCCAGACTCAAGTTTTCTCCCTGATTCAAATAAGCATGAATTCACTGAGGACCACCCTCCTCAACACTGCAAGCCTCTGGACAGGGGTTGGCATTTATAGCCTGGCTGGGCGATGAGACTTACCCACAGGAAGTAATTAGAAAACAGAACAAGACAATGCACAGTGAAAGAGCCAATGGGAATATCACTGAGAGCCAATGGTATATTTTAAGTAATAAAGGCAATGGGAGGCTGATGAAGAAAGACATCACACTGTTGGCTGGTTTTTTGGAGGACAGTTTTATGGAGGACGTGGGACTTGAGCCGGGCTCTGAAGAAAAAGAAGCTTCTCCCTAGAAGGAATGATGTGGGATCTCTTGCTAAAACCCACTTTGAGCTCTTGCTATTGGCAGTTTCTAGAGGTGATGGTGGAAACCCGAAAGAATGATGTTCAACCTCCATGGTGCCCCTCAGGCAAAATTCAGACCGTGGCAGAGCATCCTTCCTGAGCTGCTGGCAGCCACCTGGGAGGAGCTGATCCACTTGGAGCACGTTGCCCTGTTTTCGTCTCGGAAGCACAACCAGGAAAGAGGTCTCATCACTGGGCACTCGGGTGGCCCTTCCAGGCTCTACCTGGAGGCTGAATTAGGAACAAACCAGAGGATTGCCCCAGAGCTCGTCTAGGGAGGGCCCAGGGTCCCCCCCCAGCACAGGGTCCCAGCCTCCTTTGGCAGTGCAAAGGGCAACCCCATGGTCCAGAAAAAAGACAGGATTTCCCAGGAAGTGAGTAAGCAACTGAGCATGGAGTAAGCCCAGGACCTGCAATATGTGAGCATGAGTGGTGAGTGTGGGTCTCAGATTTCTCTGACATGGTGTCACCAATCCATCCACGAGATGGAACTCTGAATATCCTGTTGGTCGAGTTATACCAAAGGGCTCCTAGGTTTTCTTTATTCTATTTTCTGTCATGGCAAAAATTTTGTTTTGTTTTACACTGCCACGAGATAAAGAGACTTACATTTCACAATTTACACTGTGATGTCATGTGCATTTGAGAGTCGGGGCATGTGTCCTGCTGCTGTAATTTTTTTCCCATCTGGAAAGATGAGGGGGGCACGTTCACACCCCCTGCAACCGTGGCCTTCCAATGTTATGATTGGCCTGCTGGCACTCCAATGCACCACCCAGCCCACTAAGGGTGGTAAATCATTCTCTTGGGTGGGTACCATTAAAAACTAAAACCAGCTGTGCTCAGGGCCCCCAGGGTACAGAAGGATGGACCCCCTCACCTTGGCCATGCTAATGCATCTCCTTCCAAACCTCCTTGAGAAGGCAAAACCCGGAGCTCTGGGAAGAGGCTGTCTGACTCAAGACGTGAAGAAGGGCTTTTCAAAAGTGTCACGAGGGCTTCCCTGGTGGCACAGTGGTTGAGAGTCCGCCTGCCAATTCAGGGGACGCAGATTCGTGCCCCGGTCCGGGAAGATCCCACATGCCGCAGAGCGGCTGGGCCCGTGAGCCATGGCCACTGAGCCTGCGCGTCTGGAGCCTGTGCTCCACAACAGGAGAAGCCACAACAGTGAGAGGCCCGCAAACCTCAAAAAAACAAACAAAAAAAAGTAGCACGAGAAGCGGGGGTGGGTAGAAGAGGGAAGCAGGAGTCCAGTGCATAATGGTATGTTTTAAACCATGTGCCTCTTTCCAGACTGGGTTATTAAATTAATTCAGAACTTATGCTTACACTTAAAAGATTTCTGTCATATTTTATGAACAAGATGATCTCAGAGTAATTTGCACTGGAAATGTGTCATATTAAATCAGGGGCACGAATAAACTTTATGACTTAAACTCCACATGGATCAGACGTGGCAGATAAACCATCCTATTTTTGCACTCATATTCATGCCATTGAAATACAGCTCCTCCTATGGGAAAACATAAATTTGATAACATTCCATCTGCCCCAACATAAATGTACCTGTCGGGCATTACCTGTCCTTCCTGTTCCTCCACACCGAAGCTTGTGATGCTGGGACGGGTTGACCCAGGCAGAGATATTTCTTCAGGATTTTAAAACACTTTGTCTCCTATGGGCTTATGACCTTCCATTCACTCTGGCGCATTCCTTTGTGCTGGGCTGTGTGTAATTGTTCAGAAGTGTTTTACCGGTACAAATGCGGTGTAAAAAGTGCTGGATGGTGAGTTATGACACCTGAGTTCTTCTGGTTCTGCTTCTGGCTGACTCTGTGATCTGAGCACAAATCAGACAGGACAGTGTAACAGAAAGAGCCCAGGCACTGGAATCAAAGGTTTATTTCCATTTAACAAATGTTTTTTGAAAGCCTAACGTGATCCAGGCCCTGTGCAAGGCACTAGAAATACAAGAATGAATAAGAATTCAACTAGAACCCCAACAGGGTTATTTGGGAAACTAAATTAAATTATTATAAAATTCTTGTTGATCTGTACACATCTATAGGAATGCTATGTAATTTTTTTGTTTGTTTTAATTTTTATTGAAATATAGTTGATTTACAATGTGTTAGATCTAGGTGTATAGCAAAGTGATTCAGTTATACATAATGTATATGTATTCTTTTTTAGATTCTTTTCCATGATTTTTTAAAATTCATATAGATAAATAAGTGTCTGAGACTAGCCAAGAAAATTCAGAAGAGTGAGGAGGGACTTGCCTCACCAGATATTAAATACAAAATCAATACATTCAAAGTGTTGTGGTGTCGCCAAGCTTGCATGCAGACTTCCAGCCAACAAACCTGTGGATGTGGGAGTTGGGGTGAAAAGAAGGGAAACGATTGAAAGTCTGTATCTGGAACACGTGGACTTCCCAGGAGTCCTCACCAACACGAGCAGCCAAGCATTTGCCTTCCCTATTACTCAAGGAAGCTAGAAGTCTTTTCTCTGAAAAAAAGTTAAACCAAGGAGATTCTAAATTCAGGAAGATGGGTTCATCAAAGCACAAGAGCTAGGCAAACAGTGAAAATAAGAGAATTCCATGAAAGTCTACTCTTTACATATGAAGGACCCTCCACCCTTTCCTGCTCTGTTTCCAAAATGCAAGCAGCCAAGTACACCCTCACACACATCAACAGAATTCTAAAGCAGGAGACTGGATGGCACTTCTCTGGTAGGAAAAAAAAAAAAATATCCCCCACATACTGACACTAGTGGGATACAGTGAAAAGGGTCACTGGCAACCTGATCCTCCTCCCCCAGTAAATCCCCTCCCCCAGTCAAAAACAACTCCAATTAAACATAGACAGAGAGCTTTAATGAAATCATCAGACCCTTAAGGAAATCCTTTTCAGAGAAGATACAATGGAAAATAAACATTAGAAAAAGAATTTGGAAGGAAAATAGACAAGGTCATAATATTCTCAGAAAGATAACATGATTTTTTCATCCATAATGCAAACGTAAAATGCTATTTAAAAGGTATTAGTGCTATTAATGCCCAACTTGAAAACAAGAAAGAGCTCTTAGAAATTAAAAATGATAACCAAAATAACATTATTCAAAATGATTAAAATTAAAAAGTAAGGAAAGGGCTTCCCTGGTGGTGCAGTGGTTAAGAGTTCGCCTGCCGATGCAGGGGATGGGGGTTCGTGCCCCGGTCCGGGAAGATCCCACATGTCTCAGAGCGGCTGGGCCCATGTGCCATGGCCGCTGAGCCTGCGCGTCCAGAGCCTGTGCTCCGCAACGGGAGAGGCCACAACAGTGAGAGGCCCGC
>RJWK010055325.1:0-14761 GCA_004363435.1 Platanista minor
CCTTGCCGCTGTCCTCATCCTCTCCATCCTCCCCACAGCCCTCGGCACCCCTGACCTCATCGCTGTCCTCCTCCGAGTCCGTCTCCTCCAGCCACTCCTGAGATTCTTTAAGCAAAAGCGAAAACCACAGAGTGTCAACACGGCCAGGGCACTGGGGAAACTGCAGGCGAGCCGCGGTCGCCCCCAGGAGCCCACCTTCTGCCTGGACACGTGGATGTGAGTGCAGGGGCCCCGCCCCCAGCATGTCTGGAGCTCACGGCAAACATCACATCCCCACATGTCGAGGCAGAGACGGGCAGGGTGAGAAGCTGCGCTCCAAGACAGCAGTCGTCTCGCACAGCCGCTCAGGGCCTCTGCCCACACATGTGGATTTTAAGGGATTTCAGCCTCAGACCCAAGGACTGAGCAGGGACCGAGTCCAGCGCAGCCTGTGGTGCAACACGGCGGCGGAGACGCGTGGGCCGCTTGTCTGCTCCCGGGCACACACGTGCACCGCGGGGAAACCACGCGTCCAGTCCGCTTTGCCGGGGCAGGCCCGAGGCTCACGAGTGGTGTCGGGGTGAGCCCGCTCCCTCCCCCGGGCCACCTGAGGGGACGGCCGTGCACAGACATGCCCCTGGGCAACAGGGCCCTCCCCCCTGGACTGAGGGCACGGGGGCAGGAGGTGGCAGCAGCGTGCAGCACTCTCTGCGGGCACAGGGCAGACAAGTTGGGGGGCTCCTGAGGCCACTCCAGAGGTGCTAGCCCCTCACCTGGACCCATCGCCACCAAGACCGTCCACTCCTCCATCTTGTAAGGTGGAGGCAGTACAAGTCGCTGAGGGTGACCTGGCGGTCGCCAGCCTCAAACGTGCCCCATAGAGGTAGAGGTGCCCGTGCTTCCCGCCCAGCATGGCGCTGGGGCGGGGGCCGGGCTCCACCGCAGGGACCCCCGCGCCTCGTTGGGACCATCGTCGCCGTCGTCGGACTCGGGCTGTCCCGCCAGGCCCAGGGCAGCGAGCCCCTGCGGGATGGTGACCAGGGTCCCGTCCCCTGCCACCAGCTCTCTGACCACCTGCACGGGCTCCTGGGCCCCGTCCCCCTTCACTTCCTGCTTGCTGGCGCCCCCGGCTCCTTCTCTGCCCCACCTGCGCCGCCTCTTCTCCACCTGGGGCCCTGTTGATAAAGAGCACGGCAGCGCGATTCAGGAAGGGGGGCAGCGCGATTCAGGAAGGGGCAGCGCGATTCAGGAAGGGGCAGCGCGATTCAGGAAGGGGGGCAGCGCGATTCAGGAAGGGGCAGCGCGATTCAGGAAGGGGCAGCGCGCACCCGACAGCCAGAGCACCCCCATCTGCCTGCTGGGGCGCACCCCACCCCACCTGCTGTGACCCCCATCCGCCTGCTGGGGCGCACCCCGGGGAGCACACCGTCCCTGCCTGCTGTGACCCCCATCCGCCTGCTGGGGCGCACCCCGGGGAGCACACCGTCCCTGCCTGCTGTGACCCCCATCCGCCTGCTGGGGCGCACCCCGGGGAGCACACCGCCCCTGCCTGCTGTGACCCCCATCCGCCTGCTGGGGCACACCCCGGGGAGCACACCGCCCCGCCTGGTGTGACCTCTCAGGGGAACAGGCGGCGTACAGCAGCCCTCACACGCTGCCCGACTCCCCTCAGAGGCGCCAAGGCACTTCAACCGGAGCCAGCCTTTGCCACAGAGTGGGCCACCCGCCCTCCTTTGGCCATAGGGCCCTGCTTCTGGGGCCCCTGACCTGATGAAGCCCCCAGGGTTGTCAGTCCTGGGAGAGCAGCCACCGTGCCGCGTCTCTCAGGCTGGTGTCAGCAGCAGGGGCAGAGGCGACCCGGTCCCTGCTTACGGTGACAGTAAAGATGGTGGCAGCTCCACAGAGCCTCACAGACAGAGGGACTGGGGAGGCCCTGGGCATCACTGACGGAGGCGACAGCCGGGCAGGCCCTGCACCGGGGGCAGGTCTGGGGCCCTGGCTACCTTCAGCTGCCCCGCGAGCCAGTGGTTCCGGACGGGGTCGGAGAAGACTGCAGGTCGCTGAGGAAGCGGCACTCCAGGCTCTCGTCGTCACACGCCCCCCCCCCCCCCCCCATCCCCCAAACGGCAGTGTCCGACAGTTCGGGGCCACAGCCACCGAGAGGCCGGACCTTGGGGTGGGCTTGGCTCCGGAAGGGTTGACCGGAGTCCAGGCCCATCTGCCTGATGAGGAGAGGAAATGGGGACGGGGGCCCTGCAGAATGCCATGGCCGTCGTTCTGTGCCTGTGGGTCCGGCACACCCTGGAGGCCATTCCTCCTCCTCAAGGGTCAGTCTGCACTGAGGTAGGAAACCTGTCCACACACCCTCCCAACACTTGCCCAGGGGCACCGTGCAGCTGTGATGTGAAGGCACGGGTGGGGTAGAGGCGGGTGCACCAGCTCCGGGGGATCCCGTACACTGTGCCCTCGGGTGGGGCCCTCCAACCGCAGACACCCCCAGAACCTCCCGTGGGCCACGCACTGTGGTCCTTCCCTCTGGGCGGGCGCCGTGTTTACGCAGAAACCCTCAAGATATGGCCTGGCACAATACATGTGGGAGTCTTCCCAACATGTCCAGAAAAAGGAACTGGTATGTTTTTTCTTTAATGAACATTTAAAAAAAGAGAGAGAGAAGCAGCCAACAGCCAAGTCTTCCCTGGAGGTGCAGCCCTAGCGGCACGCGTTAGTGGGCCACAAGGGCGCTCACGGCAGCCAACATCTTAGTGTTTAAAGAAAAGAAGAGAATAAGCATCAGCGCGCCCTGCACGTGGCCGGGGAGGCCACTTTCCCGGCTGTGCCGGTGCGTCTCAGGACACACCATGTACTTTTCACTGGGGGCCGCGGGCCTGACGGCCAGATGTGGGGGCTGAGCACGAGGGCTGGGGTCCCACTGCCTAGAACACAGTCCACTTTCAAGTTCAAGTGCGCTGACATGTAAAAGGGGCTCTAAACCTTGGCCCCCACGTCCCCATCAGTACCCGCAATTCGGCGTGGTTGGGACCTGAGAAACGCCTTGCACGTGACGTTTCTGCAGCCTCTGCTTAAAGAACGTCACAGCGGGAAAAAGGAAACGTTCCTGCCCAGCAGGCCTCTCGTCTTACGGAGACAGGTCTCACGGGGGCCATGGGGCAGCCAGGACCAGATGGGCCCCATCCGCTCAGGCCCCTCTCCCATCACATGCACCATGCAAACTAACCACCTCCCGACTTCTGAGCTTTAAAAATGAGACCTGGGAAGCAACCTCGGTGTCCATCAACAGAGGACTGGATATAGAAGGGGTGTGTGTGTGTGTGTACGCACACACACAATGGAATACCACTTAGCCATGAAAAAGAATGAAACAATACCATTTGCAGCAACATGGAGGGACCTAGAGATAATCATACTAAGTGAAGTCAGACAAAGAAAGACAAATACTATATATCTCTCACTTATGTATGGAATCTAAAAAGATGATGCAAATGAACTTATTCACAAGAGAAACAGACTCACAGACAAAGAAAACAAACTAATGCTTACCACAGGGGAAACGCAGGGAGGGATAAATTAGGAGTACGGGATTAACAGGTATACACTACTATATATAAAATAATTAACAAAGACCTTCTCTACAGTACAGGAAACTCTACTCAATATTTTATAATAACCTATAAGGGAAAAGAATCTGAAAAACAACGCATACACGTACGTACGACTGAATCATTTTATGGTCCACCTAAAACTAACACAACATTGTACATTAACTATACTTCAAAAAAAAAAACAGTGGGCATTTCAACCTCACAAGATGCATTCCAAAAGTCTAGGTCCTAACACTGAGCAAGAACAAAAGAGAGATGAGACAGATGCCGTGGCCCCACCCCCAAGAAGGGAGCTGCGGGTGGACCGAGATCACCTGTGTGTCTAACTCAGTGCGTCCTCAATGCCCCAGAGGAGGGGACACGAGGGCTGTTCATGGAGCGCCCCACCAGCCCCACGACCCTCTGTCCGCCTTCCACGGCAACACACAGACCACCCGCGTGGTCCGTCACCTGCACGGCGCATGCACCTTCGCTTCCCTCTCAGCCTTCAGCAGGAACGTGTCAGAGTGCTGGGCACCTCTGTCCACGTCTTTCCTGACTCTCTGCAAAAGGAAAAGGGAGCCGTGACAAATGCCACGTGCTGTGCCAAGCCACGCAAGGCCCCCCAAGCTCGTGGTTCCGTTTTCCACGGAGGTGACTCGCCAGCCTCAAAATCTGAAACCACAACAGGTTCCATCCAGACGGCATCTGAACGGATAGAATAAATGACCACAGACTGCGGACAGCCCAGAGCTCTCCTCTCAGAGCTTCCTGTGGCTCCGAGCCAAGCCCTGCTCTGGATGGGCAGGGCCACCGCAGGGACGCTCCTATCATTACACAGCCACCCTCCATCTCCAACCCCTGTGCCCTCAATTCCCATCGCCTTCCCAATAACGGGATTCAAGCTTCGGTGCGAGGATCAAACAAATGCTCTGTGCAGAAGCCAGCAGAGCCATTTCAAGAGCTTTCCTGAGCTGCAGACAGCACAGCCCACTTCCACCCCGGTCCGCTGCTTCAAACCAGCCTATGACCCTGGGCAGACCACACACCTCACTCTCGCGAGCAGCACCCCAGTCCTCACGCTGCACCTTCTACCTCAGTGCAGAAGGGTCTAGAGAGTGACCTGGAAAAACAGCTCTCCTCAGTGGCATGATCTCAGCAATTTTAACTTCTGCATCTTCGTCCTCCAAATTCACTATTTTTAATAAACTTTTAACTTCAGCATAGTTTTTACATTGACAGAAAAATGGAGAAGATGGTACCGAGAGTTCCCATGTACGCTGCACCCTGTTTCCCCTCATTGTTAACATCTTACATTCGTGTGATACATCTGCCACAATTAATGAACCAATACTGACAAATGACCATTAACTGAAGCCCACAGTTTATTCACATTTCCTTAGTTTTCCCTAATGTCCTTTTCCTGCCCCAGGACCCACGTTACATGCAGTCGTCATGAATCCTTAGGCCTCCTGAGCCATGAGGGTTGCTCAGACTTGCCTTGTTTTTGGTGACACTGAGGAGGGCCAGTCAGGTGTTTTGTAGGGTCCCCTCTACCGGGACTCGTCTGACACTGTTCTCACAATTGGACAGGGCTGTGGGTCTTGGGTGGTGGATCCCAGAGGTCACGTGTCCTTCCCATCACATCCTATCAAGGGTGCATGCTGTCACCAAGACCCATCCCTGCCGACGTGGACCTTGCTCACCTGGCTGAGGTGTGTTTCTCAGGTTTCTCCACTGTCGAGTTACTGCCCTGACCCAACTTTACAGCCTGTCCTCCTTGGAAGAGCGTCGGTCTGCACAGCCCCCTCTTCAGGAGGGGATCGTGCTCCATCGCCTGGAGGGTGGAGGGTCCACCTCTGTGTGGAATGCTGCACAGAGCATTGTGTCTTCTCTCCGTGCATTTAATCTATTCAATCACTGGTGTGCAATCGCGTGGGCTCATGGATAATTTGGGCCCCTGTGCACTGCAGTCCGACACGACTTTACTTACTCTGTTGCTCAGAGTTCCAGCCCAGTCCACTGGGAACCCTTTCAGTCGGCTCCCGAGCCGCTGATGCACCCCATCAGCGCAGGTTTCTTACACGCGCTTCCTTGGGCTCTGGCGCTACAAGCAGTTCCGGTAGCACCTTGCCCACTTCTTGCCCCAATTCCAGAATCAGCTACTTCCCCAAGAAGCCCTGGTGACTTCGTGGAGATGGTCCTAGAATCCAAGATCTGGGCACAAGGTATCCTGACTGCTGCTGGGTGGTGGTGTTTTGTTCTGCCAGCCGACAGAGCCAGGGAATACATGTGCATAATTCATTTTGTTTTGTTTAACTAACAAGTATGTATTGTGTTTACTGTTAAGGTGGGGAAACGTATTTTCCTTTTGGAAAACAAACAATCCAACTGTCTATGGGCCGGACATGTGACCTGACTGTCCTAGAACCAAGGAGGGTCAGCGTCAGGCACGCGTGGGAAGCAGCTGTCTCTATGAAAGGAGAGCTAGGTGCGTGCCTCTTCTGTTCTCCTCTGGAAACAGCTGCACAATTCAAGCGGTGCGATCTCCGCACGTCACGGTTACTGAGGCTGCACATCCCTCTTTCCCAGCAGGCTAGCAGGGGAAGTGGCTGCCACTCCCATGCCCACCCTTCCAGGCCAAAAGCCCAGCACTCTCAGGAATTAAATCCACACGAGGGGCTTCCCTGGTGGCGCAGTGGTTGAGAATCCGCATGCCGATGCAGGGGACACGGGTTCGAGCCCTGGTCCGGGAAGATCCCACATGCCGCGGACCAACTAAGCGCGTGCACCACAACTACTGAGCCTGAGCTCCAGAGCCCACGTGCCACAACTACTGAAGTCCGGGCCCCTAGAGCCCGTGCTCCACAACAAGAGAAGTCACAACGATGAGAAGCCCGCGCACTGCAACGAAGAGTAGCCCCCGCTCGCTGCAACTAGAGAAAACCCGCATGCAGCAGCGAAGACCCAACGCAGCCAAAAATAAATAAATTAAATAAATAAATTTTAAAAAATAAAAATAAATCTACACGAGGCCTTGCCCGCTGGCGGCACACTGCAGGAATTCAGTGCCGTCTGCTTGTGTTACAAACTTGGATCAAAGCCGGGCTCCAGCCCTTCCCTCTCAGCCTTGTCCTCCTGCACCTGCTGGCACGTGTGTGGCACTGCTCCGCCGACAGCAACCATCCTTCCTTAGAACCAACGAGCTGAGGGGAACTTTCACGCTGTCACATTTAAATACACCCTCCGAGGCCTGTACACCAGAGCCCTCCCTGAGAATGCCACTCTGCCCGCCCAGGGCTACGGCTTCCACACAGTGGCCGGCGTGGCAGAGCCTGGGGCTGGGGAGGCAAGGACGCCGCAGCGCGGGCCCCCCCGAAGCATGTAACTGCCACTCCACCTCCCCTTCCTGACAGGGGTCATGAGAGGCTCGTGCGCTGCTCCCTCACCCAGTGGCCTGCGCCGTCCTTCCAGCAACGCGCATCACACTGGCCAGACACTCACTCTCCTCACTGGACTAGAGGAGGACACAGAATGTGCGTGAACCTCTGGAGCTGTCAAACTTCCCCCAGGGCGTGCAAGGCTCTGAACAGGGTCTCAGCTGCTCCCCAAGGGGGAGTGGACGTTAAAGTCACGGAGCAGTGACTTGGGCGTGCACTTGACAGAGCATTCCTTCCGCTGCTCGCAAATTTCTGTCTCATACAGTATTAATGGAACCCAAAGACATCTGAGAGAGACGTGTACCAAGGGTCACAACACTACGCTGCTCCTGTGGAGGGCGTTCCCACCCAGAAGAACCCCAGTATCACACACCCACGTCTTTCACCAACTCTGGTAAATCCCCCGTGAGTGCAAACAGAGCAGCTTCTCACTGCCATCAAATGCCGAAGGCCTGGCGTGAGTGGCCCCTGAATTAAAGGGACTCGGATCATCCCCCAGCTGTCTGTGTGGCTGCAGAAAACCAGCATTTGGGAATTAGGCACTGCTTTGATTAAAGTGGCATCAGCTTAACAAGGGCCTGCTGTTCATCAACTGGTTTTGCTCTGAGGAGCATCTACTGTGATAAAGCATCAGTTGTGGCCGCTGTGCACAGCTTCTGGCGACAGCCTCCTGTTTTGCAGGGCCCTCCCAACTGTCACGCGTCTAGCCACGCCGCAAGCAGGTCACAACCACAAATCCCAAGTCAGTTTTCCTTTCCAGAACAAGGGCTGGCCGCTGGCTGAGTGGGGGTGTGGCAGGGTGGAAGGAGGTGGCCAGGGCACCTCGCTGCCACAGCCATCATTTCCGCTGCATGTTTCCGGGGCATGTGGATGAGAACGCAACGTGACTGTAAAGAGCCTGAGTATGTTCACACAGGAGCAGGTCAACACCACCTCTGTCCATTTCTCATTTAACAGAAGGGACTGTTCATATTAATCTAATCAACTATTATTTGAAGTCTTCATCACCGGTGAAACCGAAAAGGCAGCAGACAGAAGTCACTGCCTCCCACACGCGCGTCTTACCTGTTTCGAGTAGCCCCTGTAGATGATGATGCCGCCCTGGGTGGTGACGGTCATCTGGCAGCCTGACCTGGGTGTGGGCCCAGTGCCGGATGGGGACAGACTGCTCCACGTGAAAGCGTCCAGGTTGAAGGCATACAGGTCATTGTAACAGATGTAATCTCTGTTATAATATAGGAACACAAACAAAAAGGCAGTGACATGAAAAAGTGAAGTTGATTTAAAATAAAGGTACATTTGCTACCATATGTACTAAGTTATTGGTTTAATTAAAGCTTAAATTCATAGGAAAGGACAGCAAGCATATGTGAGTTTGCATTTGAAGCTAGAAATAATGCTGGCCCAGAGAAGCACTGTAACATGCGTGGATCTGAAAGTCTTTTCATTCTGAAAGTTATGTGATACATCCTTACACAGTTTATACAATCACAGTCTTGCAAACAATTACATTAGTTTTCTATATGTGTAACTTTAAGTGGGACAATGAACTACGTACCAATACCCTGCATACTCAGAAGGGAGATATTACAGCTTGGCAAGGGCTGTGGAGACCCCGGGCTGGGCAGAGATGGGGCAAAGCATTCCTGAAACTGAGAGAGGAGAACTCCTGGAGCCCACAAGCCCGAGCAAACGCCAAGAGGACGTGGCTGAGGCATTCCAAGAGGCACAGTGGCCTTGCCCTGCTCAATGCTCCTGGGACTTCAGTGGCAAAGGACTCAAAACAGAGATGGGGCCTTGAGGAGGGAGCACGTGTGTGAGGAAAGCAGCGGTTCTGCCAGAGACACAGAGGCAACTGTGTGTTCTGATGGGAATTTCACAGGTGGCCACGGGCAAACCCAAGGGGCCTTGGGTCAGAATTACACGGAAGAATGAGAGATGCTCCCCAGCTACTCCACACGGAGAGCTGGGCCCGATGTTCGCAGCAAGAAAGCATGGATGCACAGAAGAAGCGAGCAGCCCCACCAGTCAGACATGATTCCTAACTCTCCTGCTGCACTCAGATCACCCAAGTCTGGCGCCCTGCAGCCGATGTACAGGTCACTGTGCTCCCCCGGAATGCTGTCCAAAGCAGGGCACTGGGAACAGGATGAGCCACATGAACTCTCCACCAAACACATCCTTCCGTGGGAGGAGGGCTTTTAGTAGATGAACTGAGGAACCAGGGGCAGTTTTTAAAAGACTTCAAGACATTCCAAAGTTTTCTCAGACTTCACGTTGCAAATTTCCAGGAAAAAAAAATTATTCTGCACGTAGGGTAAATAACAACTGTCACTGGGTTTTAAAGGTCAAACTGTACTTTGTTTAATATGGATGGTGACCACGCAGATATCTGTTTGAGGAACTTCAACTTTTCTATGTGTTTGAACTACTTCATAAAAAATAATTTTAAACAAAGTAACAGATAATAGCTTTGAAAAACGTTCTGAGTTTGAAATGGTTCCAAGTTACAACCACTGTACAACTTGACTCATTTTGTAACCTGTGAGTTTCAGGAGAAGACTGTGTAGACGCCACTCCCTGTTCCATACACAACAGGTGTTGAATTAACACACTGACGTCTCATGAACCCCCGTGTCTGCAATGGCAAACAATTATTTTCCTTGTAAAGGGTTTTAAATGTAAACAACAATCCTTTAAATATGAATATAAAAAAACAGACCAGGCTCTCTTCTCCAAAATGGCAAGAAACCAAACACCTGCAGGTCAGGAAATGGACCATGGGCAGGAGATGGACCAGGACAGGGCAGGGAGCCGGGGTGGAGGCAGGAGACGGACCAGGGGTAGGAGATTAACCAGGACAGAAAACCAGGGTGTAGGCAAGAGACAAACTAGGAGCAAGGAGACGTTGCCAGGGGCAGCAGATGGACCAGGGCAGGGAGCCGGGGGGTGCAGCACGACAGAACATGGGAGTAACTGAACATCCGCAATCTTTGGTCGAGGACAAGTTCTACTACTTAATAGTTACCTTGGTTTCCTCATCTTTAACTTGAGACAATAACCTACCCTCCCGATAGCTTGGTTTTTAGGTAAATTCTGTAAAAACCACTTGGTGAACTTGTTGACGAGCCATGAAATTTAAGCACTATTATACCCAGATTATGCCTTTAAGGGATACACAATCATTCCTTGTTTTATTTGAATTCGACTTTCAAAATCTCCTCCCAAAGCACTTAAGAATTATACCCTGGGAGACCTTCAAGATGGCGGAAGAGTAAGACACGGAGATTACCTTCCTCCCCACAGATACACCAGAAATACATCTACATGTGGAACAACTCCTACAGAACACCCACGGAATGCTGGCAGAAGACCTCAGACCTCCCAAAAGGCAAGAAACTCCCCACGTACCTGGGTAGGGCAAAAGAAAAAAGAATAAACAGAGACAAAAGAATAGGGACGGGACCTGCACCAATGGGAGGGAGCCGTGAAGGGGGAAAGGTTTCCACACACTAGGAGCCCCTTCGTGGGCAGAGACGGTGGGTGGCGGAGGGGGGAAGCTTCGGAGTCGCAGAGGAGAGCACAGCAACAGGGGCGCGGAGGGCAAAGCGGAGAGATTCCCGCACGAAGGATCGGCGCCGACCGGCACTCACCAGCCCGAGAGGCTTGTCTGCTCACCTGCCGGGGCGGGCGGGGCTGGGAGCTGAGGCTCGGGCTTGGGTCGGAGCGCAGGGAGAGGACTGGGTTTGGTGGTGTGAACACAGCCTGAAGGGGGCTAGTGTGCCACAGCTAGCCAGGACGGAGTCCGGGAAAAAGTCTGGAACTGCCTAGGAGGCAAGAGACCATTGTTTCGGGGTGTGCAAGGACAGGGGGGTTCAGAGCACCGCCTAAACGAGCTCCAGAGATGGGCGCGAGCCATAGCTATCAGCGCAGACCCCAGAGACGGGCATGATATGCTAAGGCTGCTGCTGCAGCCACCAAGAAACCTCTGTGCAAGCACAGGTCACTGTCCACACCTCCCCTCCTGGGAGCCAGTGCAGCCCGCCAACGCCAGGGTCCCGTGATCCAGGAACAACTTCCCCAGGAGAACACACGGCGCACCTCAGGCTGGTGCAATGTCACACTGGCCTCTGCGGCTTCAGCCTTGCCCGCATTCCATACCCCTCCCGCCACCCCGGCCTGAGTGAGCCAGAGCCCCCTAATCAGCTGCTCCTTTAACCCGATCCTGTCTGGGTGGGAACAGATGCCCTCAGGGGACCTACACGCAGAGGCGGGGCCAGATCCACAGCTGAACCCCAGAAGCTGTGCGAACAAAGAAGAGAAAGGGAAATATCCCCCAGCAACCTCCAGAGCAGCAGAGTAAATCTCCACAGTCAACTTGATGTACCTCCATCTGTGGAATAACTGAATACACAACGAATCATCCCAAAATTGAGGCGGTGCACTTTGGGAGCAACGATATTTGTATTTTTTTCCTTTTTCTCTTTTTGTGGGTGTGTATGTGTACGCTTCTGTGTGTGATTTTCTCTGTAGAGCTTTGCTTTTACCATTTATCCTAGGGTTTTCTTTTGGTTTGTTTAGTTTAGATTTTAGCCCTTGTTATCAGTGGTGGATTTGTTTTTTGGTTTGGCTGCTCTTTCTTTTTTTAAATTAATTTTTAACAATTTTTTTTATTTTAATAACTTTATTTAATTTTGTTTATTTTTCTTTATTTTTTTTCTTCCTTTTATTCTGAGCCATGTGGATGACAGGGTCTTGGTGCTCCAGCCAGGTGTCAGTGCTGTGCCTCTGAGGTGGGAGAGCCTTAGGTCAGGACACTGGTCCACCAGAGACCTCCCAACTCCATGTAATATCCAACGGCAAAAATCTCCCAGAGATCTCCATCTCAAAGCTAAGACCCAGCTCCACTCAACAAAAAGCAAGCTACAGTGCTGCACACCCTATGCCAGACAACTACCAAGACAGGAACACAACCCCACACATTAGCAGAGAGGCTGCCTAAAATCATAAGGTCACAGACACTCCAAAACACACAATCAGACGCAGACCTGCCCGAGAGAAAGACAAGGTCCAGCCTCATCCACCAGATCACAGGCACTAGTCCCCTCTACCAGGAAGCCTACACAACCCATTGAACAACCTTACCCACTGGGGGCAGACACCAAAAACAACAGGAACTACGAACCTGCAGCCTGCGAAAAGGAGACCCCAAATACAGTAAGTGAAGCAAAATGAGAAGACAGACAAACACACAGCAGATGAAGGAGCAAGGTAAAAACCCACCAGACCAAACAAATGAAGAGGAAATAGGCAGTCTACCTGAAAAAGAATTCAGAAAAATGATAGGAAAGATGATCCAAAATCCTGGAAATAGAATGGAGAAAATACAATAAACATTTAATAAGGAACTAGAAGAACTAAAAAGCAAACAATGAACACCACAATAAATGAAATTAAAAATTCTCTAGAGGGGATCAATAGCAGAATAACTGAGGCAGAAGAACAGATAAGTGACCTGGAAGATAAAATAGTGGAAATAACTACTGCAGAGCAGAACAAAGAAAAAAGAATGAAAAGAATTGAGGACAGGGGCTTCCCTGGTGGCACAGTGGTTAAGAATCTGCCTGCCAGTGCAGGAGACACAGGTTCAAGCCCTGGTCTGGGAAGATGCCATGTGCCGCGGAGCAACTAAGCCCGTGCGCCACAACTACTGAGCCTGCGCTCTAGAGCCCCCGAGCCACAACTACTGAGCCCATGTACCACAACTGCTGAAGGCCGTGCGCCTAGAGCCCGTGTTCCCAACAGGAGAGGCCACCACAATGAGAAGCCTGCACACTGCAACAAAGAGTAGCCCCCACTTGCGGCAACTAGAGAAAGCCCACATGCAGCAACGAAGACCCAACACAGCCAAAAATAAAAATAAGTTTGTAAAAAAATAATAATAATAATTGAGGACAGTCTCAGAGACCTCTGAGACAACATTAAACGCACCAACGCACCAACATTCGAATAACCCCACCAACATGAGGGGTCCCAGAAGAAGAGGAGAAAAAAGAAAGGGACTGAGAAAATATTTGAAGAGATTATAGTTGAAAACTTCCCTAATATGGGAAAGGAGATAGTTAATCAAGTCCAGGAAGCTCAGAGAGTCCCATACAGGATAAATCCAAGGAGGAACATGCCAAGACACACATACTAATCAAACTATCAAAAATAAAATACAAAGAAAACATATTAAAAGCAGCAAGGGAAAAACAACAAATAACATACGAGAGAATCCCCATAAGGTTAACAGCTGATCTTTCAGCAGAAACTCTTCAAGCCAGAAGGGACTGGCAGGACATATTTAAAGTGATGAAGGAGAAAAAGCTGCAACCAAGATTACCCAGCGAGGATCTCACTCAGATTTGACAGAGAAATTAAAACCTTTACATATGGGCTTTCCTGGTGACGCAGTGGTTGAGAGTCCGCCTGCCGATGCAGGGGGCACGGGTTCGAGTCCCGGTCTGGGAGGATCCCACATGCCACGGAGCGGCTGGGCCCGTGAGCCACGGCCGCTGGGCCTGCACGTCCAGAGCCTGTGCTCCGCAGCGGGAGAGGCCACAGCGGTGAGAGGCCCATGTACAGCAAAAAAAAAAAAAAAAAAACCTTTACAGACAAGCAAAAGCTAAGAGAATTCAGCACCACCAAACCAGCTTTACAACAAAAGCTAAAGGAACTTCTCTAGGCAGGAAACACAAGAGTAGGAAAAGACCTACAATAACAAACCCAAAACAACTAAGAAAATGGTAATAGGAACATACATGTCAATAATTACCTTAAATGTAAATGCATTAAATTTTGCTCCAACCAAAACACACAGACTGGCTGAATGGATACAAAAACAAGACCCATGTATATGCTCTCTACAAGAGACCCACCTCAGACCTAGGGACATGTACAGACTGAAAGTAAGGGGATGGAAAAAGATATTCCACGCAGACGGAAACCAAAAGAAAGCTGGAGTAGCAATTCTCATATCAGACAAAATAGACTTTAAAATGAAGTCTTTTTTTATTTTAGATGCTACATAATGATCAAGGGATCAATCCAAGAAGAAGATATAACAACTGTAAACATTTATGCACACAACACAGGAGCACCTCAATACATAAGGCAAAAATACTAACAGCCATAAAAGGGGAAATCGACAGTAACACAATCATATTAGGGGACTTTAACACCCCACTTTCACCAATGGACAGATCATCCACAATGAAACTAAATAAGGAAATACAAGCTTTAAATGACACATTAAACAAGATGGACTTACTTGATATTTATAGGACATTCCATCCAAAACCAACAGAATACACTTTTTTCTCAAGTGCCCATGGAACATTCTCCAGGATAGATCATATCTTGGGTCACAAATCAAGCCTTGGTGAACTTAAGAAAATTGAAATCGTATCAAGGATCTTTTCCGACCACAACGCTATGAGACTATAGCAATTATAGGAAAAGACCTGCAAAAAATACAAACACATGGAGGCTAAACAGTACACTACTTAATAACGAAGTGATCACTGAAGAAATCAAAGAGGAAATCAAAAAATACCTAGAAACAAATGACAATGCAGACACGACGACCCAAAACCTATGGGATGCAGCAAACGCAGTTCTAAGAGGGAAGTTTATAGCAATACAATCCTACCTTAAGAAACAGGAAACATCTCGAATAAACAACCTAACCTTGCATCTAAA
>RJWK010055327.1:0-14759 GCA_004363435.1 Platanista minor
AAAAAAAAAAAAAAAAAAAAAGAAGACCGAAGGGGCCCCAGCGGAGTCCCCGCGTGTTGGAAAGTGGTTGGGAATTGCTGAGAAGGGCAGACACCAGAAAGTAGGGTCTCAGGCAAACTGCACCTGCCTCACAAGCGCTCTTGGGTCCGGCACCATGGGCAGCCCCAGCCAGACCCACCCACCCCCGGGGGATGCGGAATCTCCAGCCACCCACCCCCGGGGGATGCGGAATCTCCAGCTGCTTGAAGCACAGTGCTCTTCTCAGTGGACTTGACTACGTTCTGACGGGTGCATGAAATGTGGTGTTTTTGAGCCGATGGGACGGTCAAGGTCTCCATATGTAGTTTCTCAGGGCCTTGGGGCTGAGTCTTCAAAATGGGCACATGGCCAAGGTGAAGTGAATACTGTGGTGGAGGGCGCCAGTGTTTGGTTCAGGATACAAACACCGACCTCCGGCAGCTCCAAGCGGAAGGTCGTCTTGCTGTCTTACTTTTTTAAAAAAATTATTTATTTGGTTGCACTGGGTCTTAGTTGCAGCAGGTGGGCTCCTTAGTTGCGGCACATGGGCTCCTTAGTTGTGGCATGCATGTGGGATCTAGTTCCCTGACTGAGGATCGAACCCGAGCCCCCTGCATTTGGAGCACGGAGTCCCAGCCACTGTGCCACCAGGGAAGTCCCGTTGCTGTCTTAGATTTTGAAGTATGGCTGTGGGATTGCCTGCGCTGACACCAGGACCCCTTTTCTATTCCATTCCCCCTGCTGAGGACGGATCTTCCCAGTAGGTCACAGGACACACACATGCTCCCAACCTGGATCTGCTCACTGATGGTCTCAAAGCCCCATCACTGCCTTGGGCTGAGGTTTTGGATTGCGGGCATTTTCTTCCCTGGAAGAGCACGGAGGAGTTGAACTTTGAAATGCAGAGCTTTGCATCAGGAATATTATGATAAAGTGAAAGGTCCGTGGAGAATGGAAAGGACTAACCCCTTGGTCCACACAACAGCAGGGCTGCATCAGATCTTTTGACAGAAGGTGCTGGATGCCTTTCCTGGGACTGCTGTAACAAAGCACCAACTGCGGGGGCTGAAAACAAAGAAGCTTATTCTCTTCCAGTTCTGAAGGCCGGAAGTTCAAAATCAAGGTGTCGCAGGGCCAGGCCCCCTCAGAGGCTCTAGGGGAGGGGTGCTCCTGCCTCTTCCAGGTCCTGGTGGCCCCAGCATCCTTGACGTGTGGCTGTGTGGCTCCAGTCTCTGCCCCGAGGTCACGTGGCTTCTCCCTGTGTCCCTTGTCTCCTCGTCTATGAGCATCACATCCCCTGTTTCCTGTGATTAGGTTTAGGGCCTGCAGGATAATCTCCCCATCAAGATGCTTATCTCAGTCCCACGTGCAAAGACCATTTTCCTCATAATAGGTGGCAGGAATTGGGACCTTACCTCTTTGGAGCCGTTTTTCAGCCCACTACGGGACCATAGCAAAATTATGGCCAGTTTTCCTTTCTCCCTACCTGGATCGAGTGACCTCAGGCCAGGGGAGGGTTCTGTTATCGGGGAGGGTGTCAGGTTCTTGTGCATTTAAAGCACCAGCGTTCAGACAGAGGCCGAGCTCGGGGCTGAGCATTGCAAGCCAGCTCCTCCCCTCGTTCAATCTGGAAAGGGGGGCTCAGCCTCAGGGAGCCCATGGCCCCAGTCCAGGCCAGCTCCCCTCATTCCCAGAGAGCCTGGGGCGGGGGCTCCATTTTCTTCGGTCTGGGGCTAGCAGGCCTCTGGCTCCCAGTCCGCAGCTCCTCCATCCGGGCCATTTACCCCCTGAAGGTCTAGCTAAAGAGGTCACCCATTGTCCTCCCAGGGTCCCAGTGTCCCCTGCCCTGCGCTCAGCTCTAGTCCGAACTGGAGGCAAGCTCTGGGGGCCAGTGGGCTCTTGGGGAAGGAGCCAGCTGGCCGATAGCAGAGTTAGGGTGAGGGTGTGGCCCCCCAGGGGGGCTGGGTCCCTGCCCCTTTCCTGCCCTGTGACCTAGTGCCATGATGACACTGCTCAGGCTCACAGTGTGTGCGTGTGTGCGGGGGTCACCCTCTCCCCGGGGTGGACGGAGCAGGGGGACCTGGTAGCAGAGAGATGGGCCCCTTGCTGGCCCACCTGGGTCTGAGCTCAGGGCAGCAGTATCTGAATGAAAGCTGCCCCTGAGAAGCCGAGTCTACCCGGAGTTGACACAGAGTGGGGCTGTGAGCGGCTCATTTGACATCAGGGCCCTGTCACCTGTAGGGACTGCAGGCTGCTGATGCGCCGGGACATGGGCGGAGTCTGAGGCTCCCCGTTCCATCTGCTGCTGGCTTCACCGTCCTTCCCGGAGCTCGGGTCTGGGGCTACACTGAAGGTGTACGTCCTGTGGGAGAGGAAAGAGATCAGTGTCATGACGACCCTGGGAAGCATCCGGTCGTCACGTGATGGAGAGCATGCATGCGACCCGATGGGTGGGTTGGGTCCTCGTGAGGATGAAACAAAACAGTGGTTCAAAACGGCTCAGTGCCCAGCACATAGCAGCTCCTGAGCCAGTGGTGGTGGTTCATGTTCTCCATCACCACCTGTTACAGACTGAACTGTGTGCCCTCAAATGTATAGTCCTGACCCCCAAGACCCCCGAATGGGACCCTATTTGGAGTTAGGACCTTTAAAGAGCTGATGAAGGTAAAATGAGGTCACTAGGGTGGGTGCTAATTCAATCTGACTGGGTCCTTTTGAGAAGAGGAGATCAGGATACAGGGACGACAATATGGGGACACTGGGAGGAGACGGCCATCTACACACCCAGGAGAGAGGCCTCAGGAGGGACCAGCTTGAGCTTGGACTTCCAGCCTCCAGGGTTGCAAGAGAAGGGACACCTGCTGTCTAAGTCACCATGTCTGTGGTATCTTGTTATGAGGCCCGAGCAAACCAGTGCATCATCCTCTAAGAATCGCCTTCTAAAATAAACAAAGGTGTGAAGATGCTCGTGGTTGGGAACAGGGATAAGGGAGCAGAACAGACACATTAAACGCCATGGCGATACACAGAAAAGGCACAGATGCATTAGTGGGTGGGTGGGTGACCACGGTGCCCGAGTAGTTGCAGGTGGAGAGGAAACTGCTGCTCGTCTAGGGGATCAAGAAAGGTGCCCTGGGTGGGCAGCCGTTTGGGAGCTCTGAGGACCACTGTGGGCAAAGGTCATGCAGTCTGCTTTATAGCATGTGGGCTAGTTTCAAACAAGGCTGAGTGAAAAAGATACATACTATCAGAGGAGAGAAATGGACAGTAGGTAGAGCAGGAAATGGGGAAGAGAGCTTGTGCTTGATTTTGCTTTTAAGATAACAGCATGTTTGCTTGCTGGTGGGAGCCATTGGGGAGGGCCTTGGGATGACAGATGATGCTGGTGTGGTGACCTTGGAGGGCATGGGATGCCCAGGAGGGATGGGATGCAATGCTCCACGAACAGGTGGTCTTGGCTAGGAGTTTGGACTTAGCCTCACAGTGTGCTGTGGGGAGAAGGGCACGTGGGCCCAGAGGCTGCAGGTGACCAGAGCTGGTGGACACTCGTCTGACGTTCACCTGTCCCGGTGGATAGGAGTGAGGAATGCAGTAGGTGGCCTCTGGGTTGAATGAAAAAATCAGACACAAATCAACTGGTGGGCAGAGGGTCCAGGGATGCCTAGGCCTCCAGTTTACGGGGGAAGACAAGGAGGGAGACAGTCCGCTCACGTGAGTGACTCGTAAGGGAACATCATCTTTATTACTATTTTCTGAAAAGCATGGTCTCATCTTGCTCTTTAAGTTGTAGTATTCTTTATGATTTTTAACATATAGAAGGCTTACATTTTAAGCATTTAATAATCAGTATTAAAGACACATCTGTTAAGTCTCACCCTAAGATCCATTCCACTGCTTCTCTGCTTTCAAAGCTCTCCCCAGTCCAGAAATCAGAAATACAGTCATTTAAACTGCCTTCTATTTTATTTCATTTTATTTTTTGGTACTTGGGCCTCTCACTGTTGCGCCCTCTCCCGTTGCGGAGCACAGTCTCCGGACGCGCAGGCTCAGCGGCCACAGCTCACGGGCCCAGCCGCTCCGCGGCATGTGGGATCTTCCCGGACCAGAGCACGAACCCGTGTCCCCTGCATCGGCAGGCAGACCCTCAACCACTGCGCCACCAGGGATGCCCACTGCCTTCTATTTTAAAATGATTTTCTTTTTCTGTTTAATTCTTGACTCAGAATTAAATTGATATCAGTGTGTGCCGTGAGGTCATACAGAATACCTTTTATTTTACACCCATTTATTTTCCTATTTCTGATGCATTCATCAGATAGGAACCTCCTAATATACCAGGTCTCCTGCTCTGTTAGCTAGTCTGTTCCACAGATCTATTTTTTCTCTTTCCCTCAAGCCAGTACCGTATTATAGATGTATAACATGCTTTTAATATCTGGTAGGGTAAATATCTCCCCTCATCACTTTTATTTTTCAAAGTGTTCTCAGCTCTTCTCTCCTATTTATTCTCCCAGATAAACTTTTCAATCACTCATTGAAGTTCCAACAAACGATCCCATTGGGATTTTCCCTGGCATTTCATTAAACCTGGAAATGGCTCTGGGAGGATTCATTTCACTCCATCATGAACGTGGTGGTGTGTTTCTACTTATTCGGCCCATTTGTAAATGTTTGCCTTTCTCTTCCACAGTGGCCCTAAGTCCCCCAGTTCTCGTAAAGCTGATGGCTCCCAGGCCTCCATCCTGAGACCCTACCTGGGTCCTGAGCTGGGAGTGGCATCATTTCTCTTGCATCTCAGGGGCCCACAGGCTTAGGCCACCTGCTTTTCACCATCACAACCGTACGCCCCGGGACCCTCAGTGCCACGCGGTGTTTCGACGTAGTTAACTCACTTCTGAAACTGTCTGCAAGTCGTACCTTCTCTTCCTATCTTGTTGCCTGTCCTGTCTTGAGCAGTAAATCCTACTGGCAGTGAGACAGGCTGGGACCTGGGAACTTTTGCTGGGACCTGGGACCCTTTGCTGCCGGGCTTGCACCTGGACACACCTCTCCTCCAGCAACAGAATACAAAGAAGCTGTACAGGACTAAAAATAACTGTGTGCTTGCCCAGTTGGGTCAAATTCTGGACCCAAAAGATACAAAGAGACCAAAAAACCCAACTGCCACTTTTGAAGAGCCCGGAGCAAAAACAGGGTGTCGGGAGCAAAAGCAGGGCACTGCGCATGCCCCCTGCACACACCACCACCTAAGGGGTGGGCAGACCACCTAAGTCGCCCCTCAGCCTGACCCCTGGACACACCCTACCCTCACCCCATAGAAGGAACTAGCTCGCCCCCCCTCGGGGAGCCGTCAAGCAAGGGAACCTGTTGTTGGTTCTCACTCCCCCCTGTTGCAGCAGTGGTCCCAACAAAGCCGTGCCTGAATTTCTTGTCTGGCCTCTGATCAATTTCCATTGATTAAGGAAGCTAAGAACCCTGGTCAGTAACAGCGGGATCCAGGTCAAATAGATTTACACAGCTCATATTCTCACAGCATCAGATGTCAGCACATTCGACATCTTTAACAGGTCATAAATAGACAAGAACATGATCCCCATATTCTGACCATTGACATTTCCCTCTTCAAATGAGCACGCTCTCAGTATTTGGCGAGTCTCATGTTGATACAGGAAATGCTGGTGGACTTCCCCTTCCTGAGGGCGAGGTGTGGCCCTCCCGCACCGTGCTCCCGGCCCACGGGGCAGATAGTGAAGCCTTGTTATCTATAAATAACACCTGTGAAGTTTACAGTTGGAGAGAAAAATTGAATTTTTTTTTCGCTACTCTTTCAAATGAAATGCAACGTTGATTACGATGGGGATGTTGGTGATGAGAAGAAAAGGAAAGAACATAGCATTTTAATATTTCTGTTTTTCTCTTAAACGTCGGAGACCCACTTACTGCTTAACTTACACCATAGAAATAGATGTATTTAAATTCTCCCTGGCTTTTAAAAGGGGCGCAGCTGCCGTCTGTGGGGTTGTGTGGGCTGTGTCTGCTAGGGATGCCGTAGTGAGGTACCACGGACGGGGCAGCTTAAGTAACAGATACTTATTCTCATACAGTCTGGGGGCTGAGTCCAAGATCGAGGTATGGGCAGGGTTAGTTCCTCCAGAGGCCTCTCTCCTTGGAGTGTACGCAGCCATCTTCTCCCTGTGTCCTCACATGATTGTCCTTCTGTGTGTGTCTGCGTCCGGATCTCCTCTTCTTATAAGGACACCAGACAAATTGGATTAGGGCTCACCCTGTGATCTCATTTTACCTTAGTCACCTCTTTAAAGACCCATCTCTAAATACAATCACATTGTGAGGTGCTGGGGCTTCAGACATCAATGTATGAATTTGGGGGACACAATGCAGCCCATGACAATATCTCTGTTATGTCTGAGCTACTTGCCAGGAACTTGCTCTGTGGTTTTGGAAAGTTACTGAGCATGTATTGCTCCAGGGTTGGTACTCTCATCTTGGCTCAAAGAGGACAAGGTGTCCTCTAAGCTCTAACATTCATGGCCCTTTGTTCGAGATTATGCTACATACATTCTTGTCTGTGAAGGGTTGAAAACTGCTGCGATTCATGAATATGCTCCATCAATATCACAGTGGTCACCTCTGATCTTTTTCTTCAAAGTAACAGGCAAATATTGTGGGGTCATTTTGTTGCTGAGTAAATCCAGAGACCCTGAACTATTGGCACAAAGGCTGAATTGTCGCATTGGTGATGGGTCACCGATGTAAGGCCAATAATTTTTCCTGCTTGGGTTGCACGTCCCAAGTGTGAATTCTGTGCTGACACTGTCAGAGATATTTATCCACTGTCTATAAACAACCGTTTGTCTGCCCACAGCTAAAGTAGCCTTGGGACAGTATCATCGAATGGCATTTCTGCTTGACCGATTAGTAACGTGTCCAGACATTCTAGGGCCATTTTCTGAATTTAAAAGTTTGAATGTTTAATAAAGTACACTTTTGGCCATTTTAGAAGACTTAGCCAGGACAGCTGAGTCCAACAACAGTGCTGGTTCTCTGTCCTTCTGACCCATAATCACATGTCACCGTTTGTCTTACTTCATCCCCAGCACAGCTGGGATGCTTCCAAAACACAGCCAATCAGACACCCCACAGCCCAGCCCAGTACTTAGTTTTCTCTTCTGTTACTATAATTCTTGTTAATACTTATTAATTCCTAGGGGATAGTTGTTTCTAGAAGGAATAGTCCCAGAAATGTTCAGCTTAAAAGCTGGAACCGTTATTTTGGTGACAGGTGACTAATAGATTAACTGTGAGGTGAAAGATGCAACAGCCACAAACTCATTTTCTCCAGAATCTTAGCTGCATAGTTCTAGAAACATCCAGTTTGCCGACTGCCTGGCGACAGTGATGCTCTCTTGTCCTGAGCAAGGATTGGAGGACTTGCTAAAGGACAGGGACCAGACCGGAGCCCACAGATGGTCAGTTGGGGTAGAACCGGCATCTTCTCCCTTGTTACTCCTTAAATGGTTCATTGGACCGGGTGATGGACTGAGATGGTTCTAAAAGGAACCAGCTTCCTTGATTGCATGATGTCATCTGGCCCCTCCTCCTCCCTGGGCCCAAGTGTTCTCAGCTCTCAGGGATGATGATGTAGCTGATTATCTCTGCAGTCCCTCGTGACACCAATGTCCTGTGATTTTGTTGTGGCCACTGGACTCATGGCCATGTCCACACCCACAAAACTGTGCTTCTCCGGGACGACTGGTCTACCCACACCTGGGATGGCTGTGATCTTTTTGTGGAAGCCATATCGCTCTCCACGTTGGGTGTGGGAGAGCTCGGAGCCTGGGGCCCACAGCGTGCACTGCACGGTGTGCACAGAGCTTGGCCCTGGGTTTGGCTGACTTCTCTCCCTTTATTCTCCCTTTGACCCAATTTCCTTATATTCTTTTCTTTAAACTTAAAATTGATTAATTTAGATTTTGAATAAGTAATGCATTTCTATGGTTCACAAATTTAAAAATTATGCAGTGGTAGAGGGTGAAAAGTCTCCCTCCCATTCCTATTCCATTCTCCCAACTCCCACCCTTAACCCTGCAGGTAGCCACTGTTAGAAGTTTATAGACATCTTCCCTTCCAGGGAACTTTTACGCATGAACGTGCATATAAATGCATATTGTGCAGATATAAGTACAGATGGTAATGTTTTAATGCATCTGTTCCCCACAGTTAGTACTATCCTATACGCATCGTTCTGCAAGTTCTCTTGGATTTTTTAAATATCAGTACATAAAATACTTCCTCATGATCATTTTTAAAAACCTCAAGTATTCTATTGTATGGATGTATCGTAATTTATTTCACTGGCTTATCTTTAATTGAATTATCTCTTCTACCGTGCTTGTATGCTTCTAT
Organism: Platanista minor; assembly: GCA_004363435.1. Taxonomy (NCBI): domain Eukaryota; kingdom Metazoa; phylum Chordata; class Mammalia; order Artiodactyla; family Platanistidae; genus Platanista; species Platanista minor. The sequence continues at coordinate 8,443 of RJWK010055327.1, forward strand.
AATTTGTTATGCTCATAGTAAGGAAGTGGTATTTTGTAGTCCTTTGGGGATTATGATCTCAGAAAAGTGTTGTAGAGTAATTGATGTTTTCTGAATGTTTTCAGTGGAAAACCACAAATCAACCAAGATATTTACCATACACCTGAAGGGATAATGTTGCCAGTATGGAGAAGGCAATTTTTACCAACAATGGAACTGTCTAGAAGCATACAAGCACCATGGCCACTGTTTCCAAAAAGCCGCTCTCAGACACTAAGTCTGAGAGAGGCGTCTGGGCTGCAGGGGCAGAGCGGCGCTCACCTGTGCTTCACCCAGGTGTCACACTCGCTAGCTCGCTCCGTGTAGTTCTCGGGCAGGAAGCCCCGGCAGCCGGTCTGCTGCGAGATCCCAATCACCCAGCCCTCGCTGGCTTCCTCCTGCTGAGTGGGGTCCACGAAGATGTAGTCACCGGGACTGAGTGTCAGCTCATCCATGTTCTGCGGTTTGTACTGGAACAGGACCCTCAGGGTCTAGAATGGAGGAAAGTGTCTTCATGTCTCAAGCAAGGATGGGTTCTGTGTCTCCAAGACACAGCCAAGCCTCTGTCTGATGACAGTAGAATATGACAAAAGGATGTATACACTTGTTCAGATACATTCAGAAATGAATTTTGGTATCTATCTATCATCTGTCTCTCTAGTTATTATCTATCTATTATCTATCATCTATCTATACATATCAATCATCTATCATCTATCTACCTATCTGTATCTATCAATCACCTATCTATCTAATCTATTATCTATCTACCTCTTATCTACCTATCAATTTATCTATCTACCTATCTATCTCTATCATCAATCTACCTATTTTATCAATCTACTATCTACCTACCTACTATCTATTTCTGTTTACTTATTTCTTATATGAAAGTCTCCAAGCATAACCAGATATTCTCATCTGCCCCCCCTTGGAGTGAGGTTATTTACAGCTTCTCCCACACCACAGAACACAGTGGATTCATTCATACTTATTCCATGGGTCTGAAAGGAGCCTAACAAGCTTTCTATCTAAAGCAATCAATCCCATGGGGAGGGAGTCCTGAACCGAGGCTTCACTCAAATCATTATCTAAACAAATTAGCAGGCAGCACAATGTATTCATAAATCTTTGCAACCATCCATTTTTAATACCAGAAATGTTTCCACTTTTTCCCCAAATTTCTGTGTCTGCGACTCATATACAAAAGAATGTTAATTCCAAAACGCAGGCCACAGAATGATCTTAGAGAAGGGATAGGAGTTCGTCCTTCTGCTGAAATACCTCCATCCGAGGGCTCCTGCAGGTCAGGGCTCCGTGAGGAGGGCAGCCGCTCACCTGTTCCCCTGGCGGGGTCTGTCCGGCCGTCCGCCTGCACTTGCTCACCTGGTAGTGTACGAAGCGCATGTCCCGGGAGTACAGTGCGGCCGTCCACTGGCAGCCGTGGCCGGGGTGGACGGCTCTGGCCAGCTGCTCCAGCGCCCTCTGGTGGTGGGGATAGAACTTGTGGGCCAGGGTGAGATGCAGCTGCTTGGTGCAGGGTTTCACGGTGCAGTCTGTGAAATCAGGCAAACGGGGCACCTTGACCCAGACGCCCGCACTGCACACCCGGGATCTCCGCATCCGGGGTGGCCACGAGCCCGGGTTGGAGGTGCAAACGCCTTTACACACGCACCTCCTGCCTCTGCCCACTCCCCTCCCCACAGCAGCGCTCCCCCGACAGGGCGAGGAGTTGGCCCAGATGGGCCACCACACAGAGGTCACCTCGTTAAGGAGGTGGCTGGGTACTTGCAGATTCTACGAAGAAGCAGGAAAGCAGAGCGTATAGAGACACAGGTTTTGTGGGGCGGGGTGTTTGTGGCCCATCAATTTGCAAGCTAATTGCCCCAACAATTGATTCAAATCTCCTTCATCCCCCGGGGTGTGCATGTTACACAGTGGCCTGAATGGGGGGGCTCATGCTCCAGTCAATGGCTTTTTGTTCAGTTGCAGAGTCTCTGGAAGAAAACGCCCTAAGCAATGTGATTCCACCCGACATCGCAGTGCCTCTAATATTCTGCTGACTTTGGTGAAGCAGGAAGCCCTTGGAGTGGCCAAGGCCCTGGTCTTTTTTTTTTTTTTTTTTTTTTTGCGGTACGCGGGCCTCTCACTGCTTTGGCCTCTCCCGTTGTGGAGCACAGGCTCCAGACGCGCAGGCTCAGCAGCCACGGCTCACGGGCCCAGCCGCTCCGCGGCACGTGGGATCTTCCCGGACCGGGGCGCGAACCCGCGTCCCCTGCATCGGCAGGCGGACTCTCCACCATGGCGCCACCAGGGACAGCCGGCCCTGGTCTTTTGGAGTGACCTCTGCTCTCATGGCCCCAGCTTCTTGGACCTCATCCCAGGGCCCTCAGGTCAGTGGGCAGCAGCGTCCCCGAAGCAGCCAGGATCCGATTTCAGCCGGGTCACAAAGCAGCTTTGTTCTGCATAGACTCTGGAATCTGATAGACCTGACTTTAGACCCAGCTGCCCCGTTTGGCAGCTGACTTTGGGGACCGTCTTAGTCTGACTCAGCTTCAGTTTCGACAGTAACAACTTGAGGGTTGGACGGGCTGTCCTGGGAAACCGGCCTCTTAACTGTAAGGTCCCCGGGAAATTTTCAGTAAATCTTAGTTACCTGCTACCTTTCTCACGGGCAACACTTAGCAACACACAGGATCCGTCTTCCCCCTGAAAAACGTCAAGGGTGATGCACCCACTTCCTGGAGCCCAGACTTGGCAACCCCAGTGATGTCTCCTGTCCTCTATCTGAGCCTTTGGTAGCAAAAGAGAAACCGGCGAGGTCTCCAGACCCTGAGCTGCGGGGGAGAGGAGCTCGAAGCAAGAGAGCGTGTGGGTGGTGGGGAAATTCCTTTTCTCCGGTGTTCCAGATGAGGTGGGGGGACGGCCTTGCTGTGGATGAGTCAGCATGGCCTGGGAAAGGCCCGCTGAGGTCGTCATCAGAGAGATCACCGAGTCACCTGATCTGAATGGGCGCTTGTCTTTTTCTCTGTGTGGCCCATGTCCCTGGGGACCGTGAGCTGGCCAGGAACAGGCTTGCTGGCTGAGCTGTGACCGGTACCTCCTGACCATCAGGGTCAGGCCCAGGGTGCTGGCCGTGGAGGGCAGGGCGGAGCCTGCTAAGGGGTGGGCGATGGACGTGAGGTCAAAGCCGGTTTCCCGGGGTTCGGAGCGGGTCAGCACGAAGCCCAGGAGGCATGGAGCAGGACATGGCTGGACTCTAGTGCCAGATCCACCACCTGCTGGCTTGGGGATTCTGTTGGTTTCCTGGGCTGTTGTCACAAATGGCCACACCCTGGGTGGCCTAGAACAACAGAAATTTGTTCTCATGCATCTGGAGGCTGGAAGTCCAAAACCAAGGTGTTGCAGGGCAATGCCCCCCGCTGAAGGCTCCCAGGGAGGGTCCCTCCCGGCCTCCTCCAGCTCCTGTGGCCCCAGCATTCCTTTGCTTGTGGCCACATCCCTTCAATGCCTGCCTCCGTGGTCACATGGACTCTCCTCTGTGTCTCTGTGTCTTCTCGTCATACAAGGACACCAGTCACCAGACTTAGGGCCTGTCCTACTCCAGTGTGACCTCAACTAATTACATCTGCTAGAGACCCTATTTCCAAATAAGGTCCTTTTCTGAGGTTTTGGTGGACATGAATTTTAGGGGACACTTTTCAACCCATGACAGTGACCTTGGGCAGGCACTTTACCCTGCACAGCCCTCGGTCACTCTATTTTTAAAATGAGTGGTCATTAAGAGCCACTTTTTGGGGGCATGGGAGTAAGTGAGGTGCTAGGCCTGCTCGGAGGCAAGCGGCTGATACACTGCATCAGGACAAGAGAGCCATGTCCCTCGTCCTTTTAGAGACAAGGAGATTCAAGTGCCATCCCATGAACTCACGTTTACACAGAGGAGGCAATCCGCAAGGACATGGGGTAAGGTTAGCATTATCTAGCAAATATGATCCCAGACTCTGACAAGAGAGCCTCCAAATGGAAATCTGGGACTAAGGAAATTATTCATGTGACTGGCATCTGCATTCATACATGTCTGCAGGGGGTAGGGAGGGGTCCTGCTACCAGGGTGCTGCGACCTCTTCGAGTTTCAGACTCAGCAAAGCACAGCTGTGCGGAGCATGTCTGAGTACCAGGACCAGGGGGACGTTCCCCAATCATGCCGCACTGTTTAAAGGGTGAGAGCCCCAGCCATTTGCAGAGAAAGAAAACAACTCAGGGGTCAGAGGACGTGATGCAGGTCACGTCACCAACCAGAGATGAGGGAAAATTCACACCTGAGGTCAAGTCTGGAATTCTTCCCACTGAACCCCAGCTGGAGCCTCAGTCTCCAGACCGGGGCTGGTGTCTGAGGAAAGTGAATTTGGCTGATTCTCAAAGTGAGTCCAGATAATTTTCCCCCCAAGAGGACAAGGAGGCAAGACTACGCTCATGCCTAAAACGTTAAAATGAATCAGCTAGGACTTGTGTTTTACATACAGCACTGGCCTGGCGAGGAGGGATGCCCCTGGTGGGCGTGGGCCTGGGGGAGGTGCCCCAGCCTATGGTTCCCTGTCATCATGTGACCACACACCGTCCCTCCTGGGACAATTTCCCAGCAGCTGGAACACAGCTGAGTGTTTTGAAAAACCACATCGATGCAGACAAGGGTATTCCCGCTTAGAGAAGAGCTCTCTGCTAGTTCTGAGTCTTTCTATTCGCTCAGTCTTTTTTGTTTTTAATTAATTTTTATTGGAGTATAATTGATGTACAATGTTGTGTTAGTTTCTGCTGTACAGCAAAGTGAATCAGTTATACAGATACATCTCTCCACTCTTTTTTAGATTCTTTTCCCATACAGATTATTATAGAGTACTGAGTAGAGCTCCCTGTGCTATACAGCAGGTCCTTATTAGTTATCTATTTTATACACAGTAGTGTGTATATGTCAATCTCAATCTCCCAATTTATCCCTCGCACCCCTTTCCCCCTTGGTAACCGTAAGTTTGTTTTCTACATCTGTGACTCTATTTCTGTTTTGTAAATAGGTTCATCTGTACCATGTTTTTTATTCCACGCATAAGCGATATCATATGGTATTTGTCTTTCTCTGTGTGACTTAGCTCACATTTTTGAAGGACATCCTGGCCCGTTATGGAGGTTCTAGCTAATTGTTCAGCCTCATGTCAAGGCCATGTCATAGTTGCTGGCTGTAAAGGGCCAGGTGGGTGTGGAAGTGACCTGGTGAGGGTGCAGACAACCCTGTGCCCGACCAGCCTGCAGTATGACCATCACTGCATCGGGGAAACAGCCTCACTCTAGCTGCCCTGGGGTCTGCCCATTGCATCCGAGTGTGGCGAGCTCAGCCCCAGGCACAGAGGGACCACTTTCTATTAACCGGGCCCTGCATGTGCTTCTGCCTGGGGCTGCCTACCTGCTAAGATGGAAGCTTCCGTGGCGAACATCACAGCAAATTCTTGGATGATGTCTGCGGGGCTGTCATTCACGAAGAAGCCCAGGTAGCTGATGGAAGAATGGAGAACCAGAGGCACAGCCGAGGGGAAGGTGCTCAGGGTCCTATCTCCGGCTCTCTTCAGTGCTTCATACAGACACTCCACCTTCTGGTCCTCGCACTGAGGGACAGAGACAGGACAGTCCCCTGTTACCTTAACTAATAAAAATCAGGCAGCCTCGGGAGTCTCTTTTCTGTTCACGATGCTGTAACATAATTTAACTAGTCCTGGTGTTTGGGGTGATGGATCCATTCTATAGCTGGTCCCCAGTTTCTTATAGAATTCAGGTTAAGTTCTTTTTGGAATAGAATAGCCTTTGAGTGCCCAGGTCAAAAATCCCTTGTCCCTCTAAATATGTGCCTCACTCCACGTTGAGTTGACCCAACCTTGCATCACATCCTGAACCCTGTTCTCCAGTCCTGTGGCCCACAGCAGGGCTCAGTGCTGCATTATTGGCTTCTGGAGGTTTCCTGTAGACACCAAGGCAGCCCCAGGGTGCACTGCTCAGAACCTACCTTACTGAGGAGGGTTGTAGCCTACCCCTCGGCTGCTGACCTTCAGACCCGGCAACACGTCACATACTCAGCCAGTGATCGAGCCATCCTTGCCCCCAACAGGGTCTCCACTGACGTGGTCTTGGCTCACAAGCTCCCCCTCAACCATGCTGTCACCCACTCACCTGCCCTCTGGCCACTCAGCTCTTGGCTCCTTGCTCAGTGAGAAAGACTCCACGTGCCCATGTGGGACCCCAGTGGAACCCTGACA
>RJWK010055328.1:0-14760 GCA_004363435.1 Platanista minor
AAAAAAAAAAAAAAAAAAAAAAAAAAGTGAAGTGCCTCATACTTACAGATTTGCAACCAGGTAATATCTTTGCAAAATGTGACTGACAGCTACCAGATTATCTCCTTTATCACACCTGTATTTCTATTAAGCAGGGCTTATGCTCCCAGCAGGTTTCAAACACGTGTTGATGCTGAACATCCCGTGGAAGAATCAAAGGGCTGTAGTGACTGGAGCTTTGTGGAGGGACTCTACAAATAGAAACATCCAGAAAAAGGGGCAGAAAAACCAGGACAGAGCAACTACAGCTTCAGTCTGCTCTGGCTTAAACAAATCTCTCTTCCCCGCAACCAGCGCAGACTGTCACGAACTTCGGAGGGAGGTGATAGAAACGTAGCGGAAGGCATACAGATCAGCAATCTTGCAGAAATTCTTTTTTTTTTTTTGGTCTCAATGAAATCTTAGGATTCTAAGAGTTGGTTGTTTTAAAGGACTAATTCCCATAAGACATAATTAGCATTTATACATTTTATTATGAGTGTTCTTTTTCTTTCCATCCAAATGTCTAACTGCTCTGAATAGTGAACCTGCCAGTAAACCCTCAGCAAGAGAGGAAAGTGATCAGAGTCCCAGTTTGTGGTATAAAACTGAACCCCTCATGAGGTCCAAGGCAGTAGTTACTGAATCCTCTTCCGAGGAGTTTGCACAGAAGGGGCAAAGGGAAATGGATGCTAGTGAAGGATCTAAACTAGGTACTGCGTATCTATTAACTCAGTCAATCCTACCATCTGCACTGTAAGCTAGGTATTGTTATCCCACATTAGAGATGAGGAAACTGAGCCCAGAGAGATCCATTAACTTGCTCATATTTAGAAAATCATAGTTGGGATTTAAACTCAGATCCTTCCTCATTAGCCAGCTAAGTGGATGGAAAAAAGTGCTCAGGATGGTCTCTAGGTCCATCCACGTCTCTACAAATGACCCAGTTTCATTCCTTTTAATGGCTGAGTAATATTCCATTGTATATATGTACCACATCTTCTTTATCCATTCCTCTGTTGATGGACATTTAGGTTGCTTCCATGACCTGGCTATTGTAAATAGTGCTGCAATGAACATCGGGGTGCATGTGTCTTTTTGAATTATGGTTTTCTCTGGGTATAGGCCCAGTAGTGGGATTGCTTGGTCATACTGTCATACAGAGTGAAGTAAGTCAGAAAGAGAAAAACAAATGTCATGTATTAAAACATATATGTGGAATCTGAAAAAACTGGTATAGACGATCTTATTTACAAAGCAGAAATAGAGACACATAACTGAGATAACTAATGAGATAACTAATGAGAACCTACTGTATAGCACAGGGAACTCTACTCAGTGCTCTGTGGTGACCTAAACGGGAAGGAAATCCAAAAAAGGGGGGGTATACGTATAGCTGATTCACTTTGCTGTACAGTATAAGTTAACACAATGTTGTAAAGCAATTATACTCTAATTAAAAAAAAGAGATCAGGAGCGGTTTGGAGGTTTTCTCTCTGGATCCCATTTTGAAGGATCCCTGCCTCCCCTCTGTTTTGTCTTTTAAACTTCCTTCCAATATCCGAATGTGGGCATGTTTTCCATTGGCTCCTTCATATTCACTCTTTTCTACCCTGATCTGTGCCTCAGAGAACAGCCACCCTTGCACTCTGGCTTTGAGTGGTGTTTGGCCAATGGGAGGACCTGGTGGCAGATTGGAGGGAGGAAGAGGATGACCTTGTGTCACTGCCAGGTTGCAGTGGTGGTTTTCTAGGTCCTGCCAGGTGGTCATCTTCACAGTGACTCTCTCCAAATCGCAGTCACCCAACAGTTCCCAAATGTTTTGATTCAGGTCCCCTTTAGACTCCTAAAAATGGTTGAGGATCCCCAAAAGAGCTTTCGTTTCTCTCTCAGTGTTTACCACGTTAGAAATTAAAACTGAGACATTCTCAAACACAAGAATCTACAAGCATACCTCCCAGTAAACCATCAGAGTGAGGACATCATCACAAGTCATGTAGCCTCTGGAAAACTACACTGAGCGCTCATGACAGGATAAGTTCAAAGGAGGCAAAAAAAAAAAATCTTAGAATTACTGGAAAAATGGTTTTGACCTTGTGGACTTCTAACAGAGTCTCAGGGACCCCACAGGTTTCCAGCTTTGAGAACCACTGCTCATCCTGCCCCTTCAGACTCGCGCTGGGGTACTTCCCCAGCCCTTGTTAGATCTCTCACTCTGCCTGTACCTTCAAAATTACCCCCTTTATTCAACTCCCCTCCATCATTCCATTTTGACTATGCCCTCTGTTTCCTACTGGAACCCTGACTCATCACGGACTAGGGTATGACTGCAACTTCACCTTGGAGGTAGGGCCGGGGCCAGAAGTGGCTCAGGAATGCCAGCAGCAAAGAAAAATATTCCTTCTGCTTGCACTGACCTTTTTCCTGTGAACTCTGATTCATCTTTTAAATTGTATTTATTAATTCCTCACTGATAAAAGGGTGTATCTAGAATCAGAGAGATGACCGTTTCTCTTTCCTAGACTCAGGCCAGAACATAAGAGATCTGTTTCCTGTTAGAGGTGTAGACAAACTGGACCACCTTTAGAGGAGATGCTGGAAACCAAGTTCATAAGTAAGAAATTAAGGAAAGTTTTCTCTGAAGAAAAGGAGCCTCAGAGGAACTTGGCCATTTTCAGCTATCGCTTCATCTGGTGGACTTTGTTCCAGGGAAGAGTTCTTCATCCCTTCTACTGGGGTCCCATTGAATTTGTACCAGATCTCAATTGTCCCATATCACTTTATATTGTCATTATTTGCATATTTCTCTTTCCCTTTCTAGACTGCTAGCTCCTTAAGACAGTTTCAGTCACTAAGGCGGTTCCATCTCCAGTGTGTGATAAATGTTTGTTGAAGGAAGGAGTAGAGATGGCACTCTTTTTCATAACCACCATTTTGTTTCCCATAGTCAACGGGAGACAGTTCATGCTAAGCTGCAAAGACTGTCTTTTTTTTTTTTTTTTAAACAGTTTTCTAGGGGTATCATTGATCTCCAAAAAAAATGCACATACTGAAGATGTATAATTTGATGAGCTTGGCCATATGCAAACACCCATGATACCATTAGCACAATCAAGGACATAACCAATACCACCCAAACTTTCCTTATGCCTATGTCTCTTTTTTAATTATTGTTTTCTGTGGTAAGAACACTTCACATGAGATTTACCCTCTTCTACTTGATAAATTTTTAAGTGTGAATAGAGTGTTGTTAACTGTGGGCACTATGTTATACAACAGATCTCTAGAATTTGCTCACCTAGGTTAAGTGAAACGTTTTACCTGTTGAACAGTGACTCTCCATTTCCCCTTCCTCCAGCCCCTGGCAACCACCATTCTATTCTCTGCTTCTATGAGTTTGAATAGTTTAGATATCTCACGTAAGAGGAATCATGCAGTGTTATTTTTATAAATCACATAGGAAGTCATTCAATATGCCTGCAGAAACAGAAAGGGAAGCCCCTGAAATGTTTATGCAGGTCTTGTGATACCTTGGGGATGCATGATTGGAAATAAAAAAAACCTGAGTTTCCATCCCAGCCCCACCACTGATTAGTGGGGCTGCCTTTTACAAGTCACTTCCTTTCTCTAAGCCTCATGTCCTCAGAATGAATGGTTTGGACTAGAAGAGTGAATGCCAACTTGTATGCATGGTTCCACATCTCAGGGTGCCATTGCAAGGGATCTGGAATCCACAAGGGTAACAAACACTGTTGGATGCCTAAAAAACTGGTATCTCTGGTGCGTATCTGAATTATGTCTTCACATATATGGAGCTGTGCTTATAACTGATAAAATATAAGACTCTGAAATCACTCTTGAAATTGGTATGTATATTTTGACTCTTTTCCAATCAAAAGATAATAAAATTATTTGGTGTGTCATACTCTGACTCTAGAAAGAAGCTCTTGTTCTTGGGAAAATCAGAAATCACTGAGCCTCAAGCCTTGGTTTCGCCTCTGAAGGCTGTGGATCTGATGCAGGAAGCAAGAACAGGCAGTTTTTCTCATCTGCAGATAGGAAGGGCTTTGTTAACCACAGTTATGAACACCGATGTAGGAAATATCTGGAAAAAGTCAGTGAACATGTTTTCTAATTTATTTCCTTCTCCACAGACAGCATCCATGACATAAACACAGGTCCCATACTATGAGAAGAGCCTGAAAGTGTTTAAAGTGTGCAGAGGCAATAAGATTTTTTTTTTTTTTTAACCAGACAAAACATTATTTGCTCTCACTTTCACCCATCCTAATCTATTATCATCACTCAAAAATATTTTAGAAACTTCCTTCCTCTAATGGATGAAAGAGATTGGGGGGAGGATTAAAGCTATGGAATAACATGTCTGGGGAGCCACTAAACAGATCAAAAGAAATTTGTTAACTTTCAGGGATATTTGTCAATGCCCAATTCAAGAAATTCAGTGACAACTGAATGGGAATTGTCACCTCTTACAACCAATGAACTAAACAATCATGCTTTAAAATTTTTCGATAATAATGCTTTTCTATATTTTCTGCTACCAAAATAATACATATCAATTGTAGAATTTCAAAAATATAGAAAGCCTCAAAAGAAGAATACATAAACTACCATTAATTTACATGCAGTATTTTATATGCTTGCATATATCCCTATCTCCATACTTAGAAATTTTAAATGGTTTCATATTATTATTTTTATTATTATTTTATTTATTTTTTTTGTGGTACGCGGGCCTCTCACTGTTGTGGCCCCTCCCGTTGTGGAGCACAGGCTCCGGATGCACAGGCTCAGCGGCCATGGCTCACGGGCCCAGCCGCTCCGCGGCATGTGGGATCTTCCCGGACCGGGGCACGAACCCGTGTCCCCTGCATCGGCAGGCGGACTCTCAACCACTGCGCCACCAGGGAAGCCCTGGTTTCATATTACTTAGAAATTTTAAATGGTTTCATATTATTTTGATAACTTGCTTTCTCTTAAAAATTTTTATTGTATACTATTAGACACATAATAAAGGACTGTAAATAAAGTGTGTGCAAGTTATAAAGCATGATAATAAAATGAATAACCATTAAGCTACAATCCTACTTACAGATTCAAATATCACCATTATTGTTGAACCTATCTATATGATTCTCCCCAGTTCTCCTGACTTGAACGCAGATGTGATGCTGGAGCTATAGCAGCCATATGGTGGGCATGAGGAAAAGGCTAAGAAATTTATGAAAAGTCTGGCCTTGACAGTTCTTGCACCGACCTATCTACAAATTTCTGCTTATGTGATTTTAAAATCTGGTTATATGATTTGCTTAAATGCTATAAATCTGATTTTATGCAAATGAGAAATGAATATAGTCCTGATTAAGATGGCATCTTTCATCCACTTAGTCCCCAAACTAGATCCTCACATGCAACAGCAACCAAAAAGCTAGTGAAGAAGTTCCACAAGTAATTTTTCTAAATCAGAGTGCACATTTCTTAGTGAGGCTAACATGGTCTGGCTACTCCCTGTTTTCTCAGAGTGTTGCTGTCACTCTGCCTCACGCATTTGGCTTCACCCACTTGACCCTTTATAATTTCCAAGAAAATACTAAATTCTTTCCAGTTTCATGTCCTTCAAGCATTCTATTTCATTCGCCTGGATCCCTTTCCCCCTAAGTTACCTTCCCATTCTAAATGAGCCCCTCCTGTTACTACCTCTTTGTAAGCAAGTCACTAGGCTCTGAGTTCCACTAGAGGAACCTCCATGTCAACTTTGTTGATTGTACACCAAGCAGAGCCTAGCACAGCACAGGAAAGATTATAATCACTCAAAAATATTTTGTTAGATGAGAGGTGAATATGTCGTGTACTAATCAAGTGTCAAACAATGCCTATCGCCAGTTGTTCTTTAATTTCCCAATCTCGGGTTTTTCATCTTTGAGATGGGTTAATAATCCTTCCCTCTCAGTGCTGTTTGAGAAATAACTGCAATCATTGTGTGCAGGGGCTTAGATAGGGGCTTGAAATGTGGTTCATTTGCCTCGATAAGGGGACTCTTTATTCCCCAATCAACACATTTTCCTTCCAACGTCTCACTTTAAAAGTAATACTCGGTAGAATTATTATTACTGATAATTATAATCCACTCCAACACATGCTGAGTGCTTGCTGATATACTTTACATGCCAGTAGGTTATATACATTATTTATTTTTGTGATGTAGCCTCTGTTGTTATCCCTTTGTTGCAGATGAGGAAACTGAGCCTGAGACTAAGGACAAGCCTCTTGGGGTGCTTGGCTGCTGCCTACAGACAGACACCTGCAACTGGGCTTGGTCAGAAAGTAGCTAACCAGAGACCCTGCTATTTACAGGATGTGTTCCCTGCACTTGTTTCATTTTGTTCTTTTCCTGAGAAAAAAAGCAAAGCAGAATAAAATGAGCTGATATCAAATTTTCTTTAGAAAAGCACCTTCCAAAGACTGCTCTGAGGTCAATACAGATTTTCATTCCAATCTTCTCTCCTCCTAGATCCACAGGCTCTGAAATGAAAATTGATGCTCACGCTGGTGACCCCAAGGCAGGATCCTCAACCAGAAAACAATGCTTGAGTCAGGTCTGGTGCAGCATACTTTCCAGGGCCAGAAAGCAGATTGATACACATTACAGAGATTTTGCCACAAGAATTGATAGCAAAAGCCATTTGTTTTAACCACAGCTCCGTATTTAGAACCTTATATGTAGGAGGTACTTAATAAATGCCGGTTGAAATGCATTCCCAGGTCTCATGTTATAGTGAGATTTTATGATTTCAATATAGCTTATTCTGCATGTCACTCAATTTAATATAGCAACCCATGCTCTTCGAAACTTGCCCCAAACTTGCCTTCCAGTTTCTGCTCTTAACATTCCAGCTCTTGCACATGGTTCTAATCACACCTGAGTACTGTTTCCTAAGTACGCCCTGGCGTTTAGTTGCTCTGTGCCTCTGCTTGTGCTGCTTCCGAGAATGCCTACACCCCAGCCCCGCCTCTTTTCATAAAACTGGCCAACTCATCCTGTAGGTCTCTGTTACAGTAACTTTTCCCCCATGAATTCCATCCCAGGTGAGACATATCCATACCCATGAGCTTTCCAATTTTCTAGATATAATTATAGCAATGTTTTCCATCTGGTGGCACAGCGTGGCTGGCGGATAAAGCATAGACTTTAGAGTTGGAAATATCTGGCCCCAAATCTCAACCCTGCCACGTCAAAGTCATGCATCCTGGTGTGATTTACCTAACTGTGAGCCTCCATTTCCTCTTTGGAGGTGAGGGTGCTATGACCTGTCTGTTAGGGCTGTTGTGGGAATAAAGGGGAGAACATTTAAAGTTCCCAGCACAGATCTGGTTCATGGTCAGCAGCTGCCTCTTTCTGGTTATTCAGGTTCTCAGCTCAAATATTCTCTCTTGAGAATGGCCTCGATCTAATGTCCCACCCCTCCACCCTACTGCCTTCCTTAAGCTTTGGGCCTAGGTTGTCCAAGTTCAGATTCCAACTCTGCCACTTGTGAGTGTGGGTAAGTTACTTAATTCTGTTCCCTCACTTTCCTCATGTGTAAAATGGGGCTAATAATAATAATGGTTTCATAGGCATGTTATAGGGACCATTGGAAGGCTCAGATGAGTACCAGGCAAAGAATAAACTCTACATGTTCCTGTACTGTTCATTTCTCTATCCCTGGGGTACACATTAGCGCCTGGCCCAGGGAGGTACTCATTTCGTGTTTGTTGAATGAATAAGTGCACACGCTCCGGTTTTTTTCTCCTTCCCTTGCATCCTGTCCCTGGTTCTTAGAATAGAATGTGGGCTCTTCTGGGGCAGGAAGAAGGTGCCATTGCTATTAGGTGGTTAGCGCCCAGCACAGGGTCTGGCACCACGCAATCCTTAGTCAATTTCATGGAATTGAAGGGATGTTTTCCACGGTGTATTCCTGCTGCGTTCTGTTGGAAGTGAGTTCGTTAGCATCAGCTGGCAAAACAGTCAGCACTCTGCCCACCACTCAGCAACCTCTTGCCATTGCTTATTCAAGCACACTTAACAGAGGGTGACCCAGGGACTCAAAGCCGCCTCCTCTCTGGCATGACAAAGACCCAGACCATTATCTCTCTTGACTGGGTACAAGCTTTACCTTATTCTGCTGGCAGATGTATTTAGATGATGCCCTGTTTGGCCGGCAGCAAGGGGACTCTTTTCTTTTTTTGTGGGTCTAATCCCTTGAATCAATATTTGTTCCCACCTCCCCCTGTTTACAGATGGAGACTGCTGGGCTGAAATGGCATCTCCAAAGTAAGAGGACAAGCGTGGGCCAGGAGGAGAGAGTCTGGGAAAGAGAAGGAAGGGTCCATGCAGAGGGCGTTTCAACAGGTCAGGGGCTCTGCTTTCCAGTAAAACCAGTCACTTCCTTGGTGAATTAATTTAACCTCTTTGCCAGCTTCCCAAAAGAGGTGGCGTAGGAGGAGTGGAGGGGCAGCCAATTAAAATTCAGTCTGACCAACAAAGAGAAGTAGGCCATGGCTGACTAACAGAGAGGCATTGACTGAAAGAGGCCCTGGCACCAGGAGGCCACATGCTTGAATGTTCTTTTCTTCCAAAACAAGAGGGCCTCCCAAAGCATGGAGTCACACTGCTCACATCTGGGTTTGTAAAGTGTGTGTTTCTCTCATGTGGAGCCCGAGGCACAATCTCTTTGGCTCGCTCACCATTCCCTCCCTGCCTCTCTATGGGACACAGACTATTTTTGTCCATTCTCAATACCATCATCACTGAGTTTTCCTCCTATTGCCAGATGTAATATCTCTGCATAGCTGCAGGCAGAGTCTGACTCTTTTACCAGACTGATGTCATTTCATCACACGTGCACTCTGGATGTCAACACGAGAGCCTTTCCCAAGTCTTCTGCTGGCTGATCACTGTTTAGGTCAGATGGGAGGAGAGAGGGGGAGAGGGGTAAAGAGAGAGAGGGAGAATGACTGACCGAGGAAGCCAAGGGAATATAAGACTTGCATCTCTGACTTTTAAACCAGATGTGATGGAAGGCTGCTTGAGAGAATGGCATACCCTACTTTCATTTGTGTGTCCCTGAAAATGTGTATGAAACCTGCAGCAGGAGAACGTCAATCAAAAAACTTGTAGCATAAGGACATTCCCTTAAAAGCTAAAAGTCATTAAACATTCACTAACTTATCTTACTTTTTAGACATAACAGTTGACATATAGTCCGTTCATTTCATACATAATTGTTAATTTGGCTCTTCTCTTGCACAAACGAACACAAGCTGGAAAGTTTCAGCCTAAAATGGGTCCAACTGAGGCCAGAGTTTACTTTTTGGACAGTCAACAGATGCCGTCCTTGACTCAGTTGTATTAAGGTAACAAGACCGGTTTTACTTTCTGTAGCTGTCACTTAGCTATTATAACTGTCCTTACTGTTATTCTTGTCACAGATGAGGGAGGGGACACTGCTGTTGTCTGGGGGTCAGCATCTCCATGTTCACAGTGTTTATTTCACCAACCGAATGACAGCAGCACGTGAAGTGGAAAAGTCCTGGTTGCTAAAGAGTCAAATGTTAAATAGTCAAGAGCCATCTGTGGTGGGTAAAAAATTGGGTTTTGTCAACATAGGAGGGCTTGAATCCCATTTGCTGGTTCTGAAACTCTTTCCACAGTGTCTGGGGTCCAGAAGACCAGGATATGCCTAAAGGTCAGCGCTATAAATATCATCATCATCATGAGCTGAAGCCTGATCATGGGAGGAATAAGGAGTCAGAATAAGAATAAGCCCTATTATCAGCTAGTAGTGAACTTTGTTTGCTCTGGAAGGGGCTGGCCAGTTTTAACACTTGGCATCTCTTTTGTCTGTCAGCTCACCCAAAGCCACCCAAGCTGGGCTTCCGTCCTTTTCAGTAGAACACAGTGAAGGTCATAGACTTGAGAGCCCCAGAGCCCTGGCCCAGATCTAACCTCCTCATCTTCTGCATGAACTTGGGTACATTCATTATAACACCTGAAATTTCATTTCACTTATCAAATGAGACTAGTACTGTTTACTTTATATTAACTCTTAGGAGTGTTATGATGTTTAAATGGATACACATATAAAATTATTAGCACAATCTGACACATAAGAAATACTTACACTGGTAGTTCTCAACAGAGGGTGATTTTGCTGCCCAGAAGACACGGGGCAATGTCCGAGACACTGTGCCAACTGTAGGATTGGGGGCAGTAGATACTACTGGCATCTAGTGGGTAGATGTCAGGGATGCTGCTATACATCCTACAAGCCACAGGACAGCCTCCCATAATAAAGAATTATCTGTCTCAAGACGTCAACAATGCCAAGGCTGAGACACTCTGGCGAGGTAAATAACAGCCATTAGGTGTCAGGCATTTTCCTGTACACGTCTGATCTCTTTCAACTCTACAGGTTCCAAAATGTGGATGCTGAGTTCTAAGGCTGATAACAATGACAACATCTACTCATTTATGAAGAAATTCCATGTATATATATATATATATATATATATATATATAAAGTTTCATTTGATTTTCAAAAGGACCTGTTTATAAGTACTATTAATGCAATCTTATTTTACAGGTGGACAAACTGAGGCTCAGAGACCTTGGATCACTCAGCTGGTAAACAGCAGCCCAAGTTTAGGACACTGTTCTCCTGCATTCAACTCTTGTGCACCATCACATGCATGTAGCATGTTCAGATAACATGGAAGCTCAGCTTTGAATAGTTTGGGTAATCCATTCAGCTGTGAAATGGGACAGGTCATACTGATTTTTGGGGAGCAATCACTGCAAGGAGGACATGAAATGACGTATACAGTAGGCACTCAAAAACCAGAGCTCTATCAGCGTCTCCGATTGCTCTTGATGACTGAGCAACATACAGTCCTTAACCCCCATATGTAAGCCAAGAGACTCTCAAGGCCAGCCCAGCCTTCGTGTGTTTTGTAGGGTCCCCCGGCATAAGCCTGTGCAGGAGCCTCGGGCTTCACCAGGCCCCAGCATCCACAGTTGCTTTGTTCACTGAGTGACACCGCCTGTCAGGCATCACCCTGTGCTGGTTACCAAGGCTTTGCAAGGGCCTCCAGTCCTTCTGGTGCCCAGTACCCCGGGGCTGACGCCTTGACAACTGTGCCACTGCTCTCTCATTACCTATCAGGAGGGTCACCTTTCTGACAGACAGGTCTGAAAATTCTTTATTAAAGATTATTTTTTTAGTAGAAAAGACAGACTACTTTATAGTTCTGACATGCTCTACTAATTATGACATGAAACAACGTTCTTGTTTCTTTTGCTTGGGGACGTGTAACTGCTGACTTAGGCTCGCGTGGCGTGTCACTATGATGTATGGGATATTTGGGCAGACCTTCCATAACCTTTACATATGCATTCATTCATACATTCATTTACGCAACTAGGCATTTGAATTTCTGTTGTGAACCTAGCGTTCTGCTAGGCATTTACTGGATAAAAAATACATTTCTATTCAATCCTTGATCTTGAGGACTTCTCAGTCTAGTAGGCAAAGCAAGGGCATAAAGAAGATAAATTTTTAAAGTGGTAAGTGAAACAAAAGAGGTATGTGCTGTACCTGGCAGGATGGAATTCAGAATTAGTAGTGGATCTATAGAGTGTGGCGCCTGGTTCACTCTGGGTGGTGATGGTAGGGAAGCAGCAGAGGCTGACGACTGGATTTGGGTGGAATATGCTGTAATCTGTGTACAGGGGATGGAAGAGAACTGAGCATCCACAACTGAAGTAAGCTGATGATACTTTGATCCGGAAGAAGGCCCGGAAGCCCATTTTTTGGCCCTGAGTGACTTTTAACAGCCACGATGTATACCTGATGAATGATATCTCAGAGGCACCGCTGAGTATCTGAATGTATTAGCAGAAAGCTGTAGAAAAGGGAGTTACTAACCCTGCCCCAGAAGATGTGTTATTTAAATAGGGTATAAAGTATTTAGAGAGGCTCCTCTTGTGGGGAAGAGAAGTGAGGGCTTTCTGGGCAGAGCAAGTGTGAAGCTGACACCCTTGGAGAAGGGTGATAATGTGGCTGGAGCAAAGCACGGTGTGAGGGAGTGAGGAGTGAGGTCGGGGGGCGGGGTGGAGGTGAGGTTTGAGGGCCCTTTGGGCCATTTGAATGCTGGGCCAGGGAATCTGGACCCTCCGTAGTGGGACTTGCTGAGTTGTGGCTGATTTATGCAGAGAGGCGGTTTGGTAGCATCTGCACTGTTGACGCATCTCCCTGGGAGTGGTAGGGGACTGTGGGAGGCTGGCCCGGGAGCTCAGAGACAGGAGGCAAAGGGACAAGTCAGGCAGCTGCTGCAACCACCTGAGAGAGACTGTGAGCTCTTCCTCAGGTTTCATCCAACAGGACAGTCTGTACGCCGGCCCAAGCTGGTTACCCACGCATCCCACCAGATGCCCCAGCACATATTCAGAGAAAGAAACAGGGAATAGGCCGAGAATGAATGAGTGTCTTAAAAAAAATTTAAGAGACAAAAGTAAGATGTGTTAAATACTCTAGCACCTCGTAGAATTTGACGTGCACGTACTTGATGGAATAAATGCATAAAGACATGAGAAACAAGGAAGTACAGAGTCAGAGTGAGCGTCTAGTCAAAGGGGCTCTGAAAATGTTGTCGGTTAGTATTCCACGGTGCTAATGTCAGTCTCATGCCCAGGCATGTGTAAGGCAGGGGTTAGTGATTTGACTCATCCTCTCCTTAAGAACTGCCACTCCAAACTGTGGAGCTGCTGTTATGGTTCATCACGCATGATGCTCAGGGTACCACATATACCATTTCAGTTCATCTTTATAAGAACTACAAAGCAGGGTTTTTGGCCCTGAGGTTTAGAGAGTTTAGGGATTTGCTCAAGGTGATGGCATTAGTACGTGTGAAATTGTGATTTGAACTCCAGTCTGTCCAGCTCTAAATCCTTCTGCATTAGTGAGTACCCTACTGAGGACAGCAGATCCATCATTGTAGGATGAGAAATGCATGCAAGTTGTTAATATCATCTCTCTTTCTGCATAGTAAAGACCCTGATTCAGAGCCTTTAGATACCAATGTGGACAGAAAAATCAGATTTGGGGTAAGGGAGGAAATGGTGGGAAAGAGAAAAAGAAGAATAAAATATTTACCTCCAATTTTTATGTTGGGTTTGTGTAAGCTCATTATCCCCTTTGGGTCTGAGATTTTTCTTCACTAAAATGAAGTAAATCAACTAAATCGTATGCAAGCTATATTCTGCCTTAGCAGTCCTGGGATTCTATGCCCTGAGCTGAACTCCTTATCATGGAGTGGAAAGCAACATCGTGAAATATGATGGTGTTGAGTTTTTTTAAACCAATCTGAAGATAAATTAGGAAATCACTGTGTTCAGTTTCAGAAGAGAATGGAAATGTAGAGTTTCCAGATTTAGCAAATAAAAATTTAGGTTGTTCAGTTAAAGTAGAATTTCAGACAAGCAACACATATTTCCTTAGTATGACTATGTCCCACGCAATATTTGGGATGTAGTTACACTAAAAGTTTTTCATTATGTACCCAAAATTCACATTTAACTGGCTGTCCTGAATTTTACCTGGCAAGCCTAAAACCTTGACAAAATAAAAATAATGGATGATTAAAGCCAGAAGGAAAGGTTGAGGAAAGTATAAAGGAGCTGGTTTTCTTATCTCACAGAGTAGCAAACCAGTTGACACCACCTATAGTGAGGGTTAAAGAAACAGAGGTTTAAATTTAGTATCTGCAGTTATAAAGATAACCAGTAGAAAAACTGATCAGGAAAGTATAGTAATAATAATAAAACCCCCAGGAGGCTGGGAGGGCAGGAGGGAAGTCATACAAGGGTACCAAATTCTTCTTTTAAAGAAAGGAGCCCAAGATATAGTCTGCAGTGGATGAATCAAAAAGTAAAAACATAAAGGTATTATTTAGCAATATGGTGGTAGTTGCCAAAGATCTGAAAATGAAACAATTAAAAATGTCTTTTTCTGGGCAGTAGGGTTTGGAAAGTGGGTAAAGAGAGAGACAGGTAATTTTCATTTTATTCTACCCTCATTAGATTTAAAAATTTTTCGCCATGGGTAACATTAGATTAAAAATAAAATAGTTATATTAACCATTATTACTGCCAACCATCATTCAACAGATTATAAGGGTTTTGCTCATGTTTACTCTCATGTTCTCAATCCAAAGCTTTTTTTATTTGCCTCCACCATCTTCATTTGGTATAAAACCATTATCAATCAGATTTATGAACCCAAAGGATGCACAGATATCTGCTATTGCTTTGTCATGTGTGGCAAAAATAGTTCCATGTTTTCTAGTATATAAGATAAGAACCTTCAGACAAATAAACATGGCTCATTTAATTTAAAACAAATATTTGGGGAGAGGCACTCCCCTAGCATGCCTTTAATTGTGAGTTGCCATACATTACCTTTAATACATATTTGCAAATGAATTAAGCTTTCATAAGCAGAAATCAGAGTACCAGCCAGAGCAAAGTTCAGTTGACTTGCTCAGGATTTGATTGTTCTACCTTAGAAATATATGGATTTTTGTTGGACACTCCCATTCAGTTTGAAGGAAGGTACACGAGTTCAGTTGGGGCTATCAGAAAAAGTCAAGTATTAAGAAGTCGCTTGATGTTGAGGCCTGATCGTG
>RJWK010055329.1:0-14759 GCA_004363435.1 Platanista minor
CTGCGCCACCAGGGAAGCCCGACACTCCCTTCTTTACGGTTAGGAAACATTCCATTGTTTCAGAACAAAATTTCTTTACAGGAGTCCAAGGGAATAAAAGAGTCAGATTCTCGGACTTCCCTGGTGGCACAGTGGTTAAGAATCCGCCTGCCAATGCTGGGGACACAGGTTCAACCCTTGGTCCTGGAAGATCCCACATGCAGTGGAGCAACTAACACAACTACTGAGCCTGTGCTCTAGAGCCTGTGAGTCACAACTACTGAGCCCACGTGTCAAAACTACTGAGGCCTGTGTGCCTAGAGCCCATGATCCACAACAAGAGAAGCCACCACAATGAGAAGCCTGCGCACTGCCACGAAGAGTAGCCCCTGCTCACCACAACTACAGAAAGCCTGCGCTCAGCAACAAAGTCCCAATGCAGCCAAAAATAAATAAATAAACAAATAAATTTTTTAAAAGTCAGATTCTTGGCTTTTGTTTTCAAGAACAGTAATCCACTTGTGAAACGATAATGATGAAAAGATTTTAAATTGCTGATCAGCAAGGGTGTTTTCTTTTTCCCTTGGAAACTAGATAAATGTGTCAAAGTCTGGTTGGAGAGGATGAAACATGGCAGGTAGAGGGGTAGGAGTCCTGAAACTAGAGGATCCCACATGGACCGATCAAGTGACCAGGAACAAGACCTACTCAAAGAGTCACCTAGCTCTTCACAAAACCTCTCTCTGTCAATACCTATCAGGGAGCCAGGCTAGCACTTTAAGGTCCAATCTCCACGTAAGAGAGCTTTCCGTTACTCGCCAGTACTAAAGAGCTTTAATAGGAGTCCTTCTCGTTGTGGTCCAAAGGAGACTTCCTCCTGACAACAGCCAGCACATCTCTTGTTGATCAATGCTAGTGATGCCCAAGTCATGGGACTCTGCCCAGGCTGCATTCAACTCTCCCTCCTGCTCAAGCCCACTTAAAGTGCCTTATAATGCCAAATACCCTCTCCTCAATGCAAATCCTCACCCAAGGCAGAGAATATGCCAGGACCCCCAGAGAGGGGGTGGCCATATGGAACAGATATCCAACTAGACCCCCAAAGAACCCTACTCCCATACACACAAACACACTAGACCACATGAGACCGGAATCTACCTGAGCTTTTCTTCCAAAGCCGACCAGTGGTGAAACACATAAAAATACACTAGCTTAGCTTGTTTCTTTGGCATGTTTTATGTGTACTCCTCCCTATTAGACTATTAGATTGTTAGGGGTAAGCACTATACCTTTCCTTTTTTTCATTACTCTCCCATTACTTGTAACATGAGCTTAGAGGCAAATAGGAGCTCACTGAATGTTTGTCTGATGGGCAGCTTGATCAGGGAACCCTAGAACCTGGACAAAATGTGCTGACTATAAAGCAGATCTTCCTATCCTCTCTCTATGACCACACACTAAAAGAAATGGGAAATCCATAATACTGTAACAGAAATCCCTAAGAACATGGGCACTTTGGCTGAATTGCTAATACTTAGGAGTGAGGATTAGCTTCTGGGCCCCTAACTCCCAAAGCACCAGGCACTCCAACTAGAGCAAATTATCAATGATCCCCACCAGGGAGTATTTACCAAGCATCATCTTCAGCAGAGTATGAGTATCTCTGCCTGTTTCTCCTTCTCTCTTTGTCTTACTCCCAGCTTTTCTTAGTTCACCAATTCCTAGCGTGTTTTGTTTCTTGCTTTTTGTTTTTACATAGAAAAGTATATTTTAAAATTTACTGTTCTCAAGGCTGCTGTCTCAGGGGTTTTGTTTTGTTTTTTTGTTTGTTTGTTGTTGTTGTTTTTTGCGGTACGGCTGTTTTGTATTCTTGTTATTTAACTTTCACAAAGCAATTGGGATTATGTTTTGTAACAAGACTTGTTAAGAATGATATCAATCTTATTTAAACTGCAGGAAGCTGGAGGATATCACCTGACCTGCAAGACACTGGAGACATTTAACGTAAACAGTCACACCAACTAATTTTGTGCAATTTATAAATTATAATTTTATTCACTTTCTAAACACCCTTTCCACTAAATTCCAAGTCAGGCTCCATTCTTTGTTAGCTCTGACTCCAAAGCATTCTGTTAGTTTCCTAACAGACCTAACGAAAAAGCAATTACAGAGCTTCATGCTTTCAAAATGCTGCTCTCACAAAGGATCTCAAATTCTTGAATTTTAAAGACTCCTTGGAACTTTCAAATGGATTAAGGAAATGCTTAACAGGAAAACCAATTCAGATAAAAATTAACATTCTTAGATGGGATGAGAATAGCCTAGAGTCATCTGAGCTCTGTCTTCTAGCTTTTTTTCAGCTCTTGTACAAAAGAGAATTTAAAATGTGTTAAAAGTCTCTGGTAACATTTTCTTCCATGCATATATTGATGCTTCAGGTGTATGAAATTTGACTAAAAGACTGGGTCAATCCAGTACTTCTGACAAATCACTTTGAAGGATGTGCATTCATCCTGCTTCTTACAGGTCTATCTGTATTTGGAAAACAAATAGTGAATAATGCAATTACTAAGATACTGACTAAAGTAGTTGTATACATAATATCCATTTTGGTTCCCAAATTAACTTACAGTAAAATCTTTAAATCAGATTAGCTAGAAGTTGATGTTTGCATGACAATGTCCAAGTTAGTTGTCAATAAGCTCATAGTTTCTTTTTATGTTGAAATTTGAGGGCAAAGAAAATTGATGCAGGGCTTCCCTGGTGGCGCAGTGGTTGAGAGTCCGCCTGCCGATGCAGGGGACATGGGTTCGTGCCCCGGTCCGGGAAGATCCCACATGCCGCGGAGCAGCTGGGCCCGTGAGCCATGGCTGCTGAGCCTGCACGTCCGGAGCCTGTGCTCCGCAGCGGGATAGGCCACAACAGTCAGAGGCCCACATACAGCAAAAAAAAAAAAAAAAAAAAGAATATTGATGCAAAGAGGTGCAGTAAACATTCATAGAAAACCATGGAATTAATTCTGTATAGAAAGAGGCTGGCCATTGTTTCAGTTATAGTATCTCAAAAGTTACCATTCTACGTAGTTGCTAGATTCTATCAGCTATTCTTAATTCTTCAGATTTGAAAGGTTTCCTTGTCACTGTTATTTTTCTGATAGTTTGGTTCAGGCACCAGGCGTCTTTCATACTCTGTTTGGAGGGTGCTCTGGAGAGCTCTGGAGCCAATTACCTCATTATACTCTCAGCAGTGTTTCAGCATAAACTCCAATTTATAAATGAGGCCACAGAGTCACCAAGAGGTCAAATGACATATTCCGTCTTTATGTAGCGTCTTGGCCAAGTTTAACATTTATCCTAGAAGCCCACATTATCACACTTGAGAGCTTCGCTCAAGCCCAGAACTCGGAAGCTAAACAAAAACTATCCATAGTTTACAAAAGATTTCATGGAATTCACTAGTGTTACTAATGGAAACTTGCAAAGACTTCAGATATTTGTTTTGCTAAGCAAATACCAGTTTATATATGGATGTGATAAGTTTATTAGCATACTAATTTTTTCATCATTATCCCAGAATGAAGTGTTACACAAAGGTGACTTTTAGCCCAAATATTTAGTCTTCATTTTAATTTTTCTGATAATACTTTTTTATCTAATGAAAAGTATTAACATGATTTGATATTAATGACTTAAGGTCACTGTTACGAGGACTTCAATGATTCTGTAAGAAAAAAATAAAAATGGGCTAATTTTTCTAGTTAAGATTAGTTTGTCAGTGTTTATTGTGAAATTATTTCAATTAATATTTAGGAGAAATGTGGATTCCAGTATGTTATTGAAAACTTAACAATGTCTATCAGTAGAATTCAAAATATGATGTCTACTAAATCACCAGGGGAAAAATTCATGTAGAATAAAAAAAAAAAAACACAAAGAAAGCATAAAAACTCAATTAAAATCAAGGATTTTGTAGTATTTGCTTACAAAACAAATACTAATGGTTAATTTTCTCTGTGTACATATAATTTACAAAATAAGTGCAAATAGTTAAATTACTGTATTAATTCAAAGACCCTGGGATTGGGTCAAAAGCAAAATCCAAATAAATGCTCTTGTGTCCTAAAGCAGAGTAAATGTTTCAATTTATACATCCAGGAAATACTAAAAATAGGTAATTTACTAGACTATGACAAAAATTCCATGTTATTTTATTTAAATATAACTTTTTCCCCCATTTTGACTACCCTTCATCTCCTGCCTCTGGCAACCACCAATCTGTTCTCTGTATCTATGAGCTTGTGTTTTTTTGTGTGTTTTTTTTTTTTTAATATAAGTGAGATCATATGGTATTTGTCTTTCTCTGACTTATTTCACTTAGCAAAATGCCCTTGAGGTCCATATATGTTGTTGCAAATGGCAATATTAAGTATAACTTCTTAAATTTAGAACAATCAGAAAATATTGCACATTAAAGGGCTAAAATATATCTATATATACAAATATCTCCCATCAATTTTCATTAAAGAGACAAAACAACAAAAATGGACAAAAGTAAAAACAGAGGTTTCACAAGAAAAGGAAACAGTTTTTGCCATTAAATATTTGAAGAGATGGTCAACATCATTAGTAATTAAGAAAATACATATTAGGAATGCTATGAGATATGGTTTTTACATTAATTTGAGTGGCAAAAATAAAGAAGTCTTGCATTCCAAGTGATGGACTGGATACAGATAAGCGAAATTTATTCAGGTTTGTAGTCATACAGCCACTTTGGAATAGTTGGATTATCTAAAAAGTTAACTATTCACAAACCTGAAACCAAGATTATTCTTTTAGATATATACCCAAGAGAAACTCTTACAAATGTACATGACGAATTCTATCCATCCATGGCTGAGGCGACAGTGTTCTAATAACAAAGGCCTGGAGACAGAGTAACCATTGGACAGGATTGGACACTGTGTGCCATCTAGTCACGCAAAGGAATATTACAACAGCAGTCAAAATAAATTAATCAACAAAAATAGGGATCATCTCACAAATATAACATTGAGCTAAAAGAGGAAGTACTAAAATATTTCAAAGAAATAATACCCACTAGGAAATCCATTATTTAGAAAAGAAATGGGATAATGAACACATCAGGCAAGTGGTTAACCTGGATGGAGAGAGGCAAGGAGTAGGACAGCATAGAACCACACACACTGACATCAGGTTTTGTCAAGTTTCCAGTTTCAATGCCGGGTGATAATTTTACTGACACTCATTGGTAAAATTATATTACATTATAATAAATAATATGTATATTCCTCTTAGCTTTGGTGAAGGGAATGCTCTCTGGAGCGCCCCCAGTGGGTGTATTTTAGCAGGTGGGTGAGCAGATCTTAACATAAGTCCATTCTACTATTCCACTCTCCCTAAGCCTTTTAAATAGTTTTCTCCCCAGTGTACCAAGGAAGTTCTGACATTTCAACTTCATCTGGTGTAAGCCATATTTGCTACAGGTTTCAGTCAACCAAAAAAAACAACCTGTTAGAGCCACTCTCATTTTCTCAAGCTAACATGTTAAATTAAAAATCTCTGTTAGGGGGCTTCCCTGGTGGTGCAGTGGTTGAGAGTCCGCCTGCCGATGCAGGGGACACGGGTTCGTGCCCCAGTCCGGGAAGATCCCACATGCCGCTGAGCGGCTGGGCCCGTGAGCCATGGCTGCTGAGCCTGCACGTCCGGAGCCTGTGCTCCGCAACGGGAGAGGCCACAACAGTGAGAGGCCCGCGTACCGGGAAAAAAAAAAAAAAAAATCTCTGTTGGTTAGTCCCTGATGATGCATTTGGTCTATCCATCTTGATAGTCCTTTAACCCTAATGGTATCCCTTAGGATCAATTGCTGTATTTGTTTCCCAGTTTATGTTAATATAAATAGTTAAATATTTCCACAAAATTGTTCTATGGCATCAAATATTTGGTCATCCAAAGCCTTGCCTTCTATAGTTATTTGATTATAGGCATCTGCTAGCAATAATTTAAATAACTGTTTTATGACTGCATGCCAAGAACAGTTAGTGTTCCCTATACAAACTGAATCAATATCTTTAAATTTAATCAGTCCAGAAAACAGGCAGATAATCCAGAACTAATTAAGAGAATCCATGTTTACCTTTGTTTTCTTCTGGAATTACTTTTATTTCAGTATGAATAAATCATTGCCCCTTCCAAAATGGAAGGAGTCCGATGGAATAAAACTTATACCATAATGAGGGCTCAACACCAGTCTCTGTTTTTGGACAGTTAAGCAGTCAGCAACAGCAGTAGCTAGGTCAGTTTTAATGAAGAGAAATCCATACTACTGTGCCTATACATAACCTTCATCCTGGTGCCCAGGGCCAATTTGTACATGGACCTACCAGGCAGACTGAGGACAGAGACTGGCTGATATCCAGAGAACGTGTTATTTTATCCACCCAGTTATTGAGAGCCCCCTGGAAAATATATGGTCCTTGGTGAGCATATACATGGTACACAAATATCTTCACACTCTGTGCTCATTCCAAGGGGTCCATCTACATAACTCTTCCTCACACTTTCTTGTCACCATTTCGCAATGCTGTTCTTTGGAAGTCCCTGACTATCCATTTCTAAACTCCTAGCAACTATCCATGAATCAGTGCAATGTCTAAGTATCTCTCATTTGAGGCAAAGTGAAAGCCAAACGTGCTGCTTGAAGTTCTGCCCATTTGGGGAATTTCTCATCACAACTGTTCTTCATGGCCAAAAACCAAGTGAGGCTGAAATCCTGCAGCCATCCACTTTTCAAGCAGGTGCCAGAAAATCACACAAGAACATCTGTAAGTCAGGTTTAAGGTTTTTGCTCTTTAGTTAGTTGGTTATAAAAAATGACCATGAGAACACAGGTGAGGGTTTGGAGAGAGGAGACAATGCAGGAGAAGTTGTCAAAGGAATCTGGAGCACGTGCTCATGCAATTTAATTGTGCTTTTTAGACCTTCTGGAACTTCATTTCTTACATACCATTTCAACTTGGTGATAAAGTACTGCTCTGAGCACCCAACCTGAAGTCCTAGAGGCTCATATAACACTGTTCCTCATGAGTAGCTCAAATTTCATAGTCACTTGGTACTAAATGATTAAGCATTCATTCCCTACGATGGCCCACTAGCAAACCTGGAGCTGTTTCTCAACAAGAGATAGGTATCTTTAGAAGAGGACATGGATTTACTCAAAAATATAGATGTCTATGCTGTTCTTCTGATACAGGAGCTTATAAGAGATTCCATATAGCATCCATGTTTACCCACACTTCATGTACCAGATCCTAAGTCTCAAGTAGAAAAGTAATTGGAGTTGCAGGTTGGACCTACTGCAGAACTTTCTTTCCCTGTTTCCACTCAAATGAGGCAGCCATTTGTGTTAATCACACATGGGTCATATTAGCACACAAAAAATAAAGAACATATTGTTTTCAACATCAAAAAGTTTTCTAAATTATTGTGCTTCTTTTGTAGTCATAGGTGTGTGAGTACATTGACTGGTCTTTTCCACTGAAGGGAATACCATGATATGCTACAGACTACTGAACCCTCAAAACTTTACTGAGGTGGTGGGTCTCTGGATTTTTCTGGGGTATATCTCTGACTCACTCATGTCTTACTAAGCCATTTAGAGTTCTTGATGCTCTCTGTCAATCCTAGTCCTAAGATCCTCATGTCAAAAATACAATGAACAAGGTGACACTCCACTATCAAGATGATCAAGATATTTGTGGACTAGGACTACATTACCTCAGAGAGTAGTACAATTACATTGCCCTGAGGCAAGACTGTGAAGGTGGTCTTTTCACATAAAAGTATGCTTCTTATGACTTCTGTAAATTGGCACAGAGAGCAAAGCAATTTGCAGGTAAACACCTGCATACCAGATTCCAGGAAGCTGGGTTGATTGACTTCAGGGAAGATGCTACATCTGGAATAGCAGCTGCAATTGGAGTCAATATCTTATTAAGATCTTAATAATCCAAGATCCATTCACCTTCTGTACAGGCCAAGAGGCAAGTTAAATGGTATGTGAATCCTTCGAGTCTCTGGCAGTGCTTGCAATTCCCCCAGGGATGTGGCATTGCTTATGCTTCACTAATTTGGTAAGGAGGGGAAGTACTAAGGGCTTCCAAATGGCCCTTCCCGTTACAACAGTCAAGTAGGAATTCTTCCTACTGTCAAATTTGTCTATTCCAGTCAAAATTTAGGAATTGAGAAAGTAACTACAAATTACCATGGACTTACTGGTCCAACTGTGATTCAAACTTTAACCAATGCACCATTTATCACCTAACCTCCCTTAGACTCTGATTTGACCAAGGAATTGCAAGGGCCTTTTGGTTTCTCAGTGATGAGTGGCATTTAAGAAATGCCATGTCCAATAATTCCCACCACCCAGCCACACATTCTAGCTATTTTTTTCAACACTGCATAGTCATTCTATAAGCCATTTGGGGGGAAGGCTTGAAGTAAGAGTTACAGTGTAAACAATATAGGCTTGTAGCAGCATTTCAAGATCCTTCCTCAGGAGATTCTAACCTCCCCTTTTAAGCAAGGGGTTCTACATATTTGGACTTGCTGAGGTCTGGAAAATGGAAGAGAGGCCATGACTATCCATTACAAAGATGACTCAAGTAAGATTTCTATTCTCCAGTTCTGGAGTTTTACATGTTATATAAAGTAAGAGTTTCGTTGACTGTCCAACTACTTCATTCTTAAAGACACCATGATATTTGAGACAAAACATTCTAAGGAAAACTTTACCCTTTGTTACCCTTCTTGGAAATCTGGTTCTTTCAGTTGGCTTCTGTTACTCTAGGAATCCATTTTCCCCACTGAAATAACACAATCACTAAAATAATAAACAGGCTAAAAATTCCTGCCAGTGTTTTAGATTTATTTTTTCTCAGCAAGGCTATATGGCAATACGACATGAAAAAGTAACTGAAATCATACCTGTTAGAAGGGAAGAGATAGAATTATCTCTTGGATTCTTTATTTTGCTCCACAGAACTTATTTTTAAAGTACACTATTTCCATATATGTGTATTGATACATATACACACACAACATACACATATATACAGATATATAGATATAGATATAAAGAGATATATATAGATATAGATATAGATCAAGCATAAAATATGCTACAAAAAAAAACTGTTGAGTGAATGAATAGATGCATCACTATACACCCACAGAAAATAAATAAAATTAAAGGAAAAATCTGAGTGAACTGTTTCAAAAAAGTGACTGGATACAAGGTAAATATTTCAATAGATCTTAAAAAGAATGATTAGGGTCTGGAAGCTCCACTGCTAGCCCTAAGAGAAACGAGGATGCTGATTTGAACTAAGGGGTAGGTGACAGAATGTGGTAGAAAATGATGGAGGTGGTAGAAAGTGGTCATATTTGGACATATTTTGAAGTTAGAACTGATATATTTCAAAGGTAGAACTCATAGATAGTGTGTATATGAACTGGGGAGAATGTCTGTCTAATGTGTTGACTATCAGAAGCATGTGACATCGCTGGTTATCCCTTCCTTTTACGATACCATATTCATTTACCTTCCTGGACACTACCCTCTCTGGTTTTTCCTCATATCCCCTTCTTTGTTTCGTTTGCTATATTCTCCTTTTCTCTTAGACTTCTTACTTTTGAAATGCTCAGGGCTAAGCCCTTGGATCTCTTCTCTTTATCCTCACTCACCCTTTAAATGAGCTCATCTAGTCTCATGGATTTAAACACCATCCTAATACTGGAGGGATTTCCAAATCCCTCAGTTTTCACTCTGATCCACCACCCTAAACTCAGGTTCACACGTCCAACTGCTGACTGACACCTCTGCCTGGATGTCTAATAGGAATGCCAAAGTTAACATGTTTGAAGCCAATTCTTAATTCTCACCTCCAGCCCTAACTAAACTAAAACAGGCTCCTCATCCAGTTTTTCTCAAGTTTTTAAGTGGTATTATTACTCATTCAGTTGTTTAAACCAACTACTGAAAAGTAAAAATAAAGACTGAGACATTCCCACCAATCTCTCTCAATTAAGACAACTGTTTCCATTCTGCCCTTTCTCCCCCTCACCACTGTATTTTATTCAGAGTTAGAGAGACTTTTATTAATAAATCAGATTACATCTCTTAACTGTTCAATATTTCTCAATAGAATCCCATAAATTTTGGTCATTTTAATTTATTCTCAGAAATTAGAACATTATTTGATACATAGGAGATCCTGGCAGACAGGACAATGTCCCCCAAAAGATGTCTACACTCAATCTCCAGAACCTGTGAATATGTCCCTTACATGACAAAGAGGACTTGGCAGATGTAATTAAATGATTAATACTGAGATAGGGAGATTATCCTGGATTATCTCTGTGGGCCTAATATAATCACAAGGGTAAGAAGGTGAAAAATCAGCAAAGAAAATATGACAAAAGAAACAGCGGTCATGGTCAAAGAGAGACTTGAAGATGCTAATGCTGTTGGCTTAAAGATAGAGGAAGGGGCCATTAACACAAGAATGCAGGTGGTCTCTGGAAGCTGGAAAAGTCTAGGAAACTGATTCTCCCTTAGATCTTCCAGAAGGAATGAAGTCCTACTGACACCTTGATCTTAGCCCAGTGAGACCCATGTTAGATGTCTGAACTCCAGAAATATAGAGAATAAATGTCTGTTATTTTAAGCCATAAAGTTTGTGGTAATTTTTAATCTCAACAGTTAGAAACTAATACAGAGCTGCCTAATAAAAACTGAAAAATGATTAAACTAAATCTAGTAGAACAAAAGCACTGGACTTGAGGTCATAAAACCTGGGCTCTACTTCCACCTCTGCCATACTAACCATAAATTCATGGCATTCCTATAAATTGGAGATAACATCTTACCTTCTCAAATCTCAAAACTTATTAATAATTAGTTTCCTGTTGCTGCTGTAATAAATTACTACAATCTTAGTGGCTTAAAACAACACAACTTATTTTTCTTACATGTCTAGAGATGCGATATCCAAAACTGGTCTCATTGAACTAAAATCAAGGTGCCAGCAAGGCTGTGGTATTTTCTGGAGACTCTAGGGGAGAATGTTCCTTTACCTTTTCCACCTTCTAGAAGCCACCTGCATTCCTTGGCTCAGAGACTCCTCCTGCACCTTCAAAGCCAGCAGCATAGCATCTTCTAATCTCGCTGCTTCCTTTGTCACATTGCTTTTTCTGGTTCTGACTCTTCTTGCTTCTGTTTTATAAAAACTGATGTCATTGCACTGGGCTCACCCAAATAATCCCTGATAATTTTCCCGTCTCAAGATCCTTAACTTAATCACATATGCAAAGTCCATTTTGCCACATAAAATAACATATCTGCTGGTTTTGGGGACTAGGGTGTGGAAGCATTATTCTGTCTACCACACAAAGTCAAATAAAATAGCCTACTGACAAATGCCATGGAGCTGCTAAAGTACGAAGCAAATATAAGACAAAGTATTCTTTTCTTTGTTTGTTTTTTGGCCATGCTGCACAGTTTGCAGGATCTTAGTTCCCTGATCAGTAACTAACTTGTCCAACTAGGGCAGTGAGAACGCAGAGTCCCTAACCACTGGACCGCCAGGGAATTCCCTCCAATTCAGTTTAAATACTAAGAAGACAAATTAAAAAGCACAACTTGAAAAACTATACTCTTTGTGCTTATCTTTACAGTATAAAAAATGCTTTTTTAAAACTGACCCGGTGTCTTCTTCATTTGATTTCTTTTAGTCATCCACCTTTATCATATATACAAAGGGAAGTTATGTGCTTCTCTGAACAAAATAACTACCTAATTAAAAACCAAAATCTAAAAACTAAGAACCATATCATACACTCTGGAGAGCCAATATCATCTGTAATTATTACTGATGGACACTGCTAGTCTTATTCTCTGCCAATCACCTAAAATTTCAGCGAAAAATATAAACTGTACCTGCAGTATCTATATTGTAAAGTTGCTCTTTTTTTTTTTTTGGAGTACGCGGGCCTCTCACTGTTGTGGCCTCTCCCGTTGCGGAGCACAGGCTCTGGACGCGCAGGCTCAGCGGTCATGGCTCACGGGCCCAGAC
This sequence comes from Platanista minor, assembly GCA_004363435.1. Classification (NCBI taxonomy): domain Eukaryota; kingdom Metazoa; phylum Chordata; class Mammalia; order Artiodactyla; family Platanistidae; genus Platanista; species Platanista minor. The sequence continues at coordinate 12,134 of RJWK010055329.1, forward strand.
GCTCCGCGGCACGTGGGATCTTCCCGGTCCGGGGCACGACCCCGTGTCCCCTGCATCGGCAGGCGGACTCTCAACCACTGCGCCACCAGGGAAGCCCTGTAAAGTTTTTTTTTTTACTATTTTCCAGTGGCACCTTGTCCTAGTACCATGATTTAATTCTGTATCATTTCCTACATACCTACAGGTACATAGGAAAAAGACTCGTAAGATCAAAGTTCTTGAACTGTCCCTATATATTGTTACTTGAATAAGTCAACTGCCAGAATTAATTTGCCTTTGTGAAAAAAAGTAAGTGATCCTCATGTAGGTTTTCATCAAAGTTTCACTGGCTGAAGACAGAGAGTCTTTTCATATGTAATTATATGATCCCCACATCGGAAAGATATCACAATCCAAAGCTTGCTGAATTTTTGAGTCTCCTTTCTCTTTGCCAAAATTCATGAACAGTTTTAGGTCAGGGAGGAGAGTGATAATTAAACATGTCTGTAGCATCATTACCCAAGCATGTGGAATTTTCTAGGTTCAGTGAATGGAAGAATACCTTTTATTGATTCAAGAGCACCAAGCCAGATGCAATTACATATTCTGAATATTTTCTAGTGGGTAATTTTTTTGGTGCTAGTTGGAATAATTACTAGGTAAGGTAAAGAGCTCCCCTCTTATTTGGTAGGGGAAGACAAGCAGTTTCTGACTAACCAATAAACTTTACCAAAGGCTTTAAAAATTGTTTAATTTTCAAGGATTATTTCCAAAATATATTATTTAGCCTTCAACAAACTTTTGCTTTTAACGAAACTTTTTTTTTTTTTTTAATGTCCAGGAAAGGTCCTCTCCCCTCCCCCAAAATAAATCTCAAGAGAAGAAACACTGAAAGCTTGGACAGAAGCTACATTTTCTACCTCAAATTGCAAATTCCTGCAAAGCATCTCATAAAAATGAGAAAAAAAATGAGAATGGTATATAATCTGTCTTTTTAAATTACTGTCCCTTTGTCGGGAAGGTTAAAAAGTGTTTTGACATGATTTCCTTTCATGTCCAGGGATGCTTGCGCTAGAGTAAACAGAAATTAAAGTATTTCTTATAAAAATTATTTAACCAGAGGATGAGAGACAAGATGGCGGAAGAGTAAGACGCGGAGATTACCTTCCTCCCCACAGATACACCAGAAATACAGCTACACGTGGAACTCCTGCAAAAAACCTACTGAACGCTGGCAGAAGACCTCAAACCTCCCAAAAGGCAAGAAACTCCACACTTACCCGGGTAGGGCAAACAAAAAAACCCTAAAAACAGAGACAGAGGATAGGGATGGGACCTGCACCAGTGGGAAGGAGCTGTGAAGCAGGAAAGGTTTCCACACACTGAGAAGCCCCTTCGCGAGCGGAGACTGCGGGTGGCGGCGGGGGGAAGTTTTGGAGCCATGGAGGAGAGCAGAGCAACAGGGGCGCGGAGGGCAAAGCAGAGAGACTCCTGCACGGAAGATCGGCGCCGACCGGCACTCATCAGCCCGAAAGGCTTGTCTGCTCCCCTGCCGGGGCGGGCAGGGCTGGGAGCTGAGGCTCGGGCTTAAGTCGGAGCTCAGGGAGAGGACAGGGGTTGGCGGTGTGAACACAGCCTGCAGGGGGCTAGTGCACCACGGCTAGCTGGCAGGGAGTCCGGGAAAAAGTCTGGACCTGCCGAGGAGGCAAGAGACTTTTTCTTCCCTCTTTGTTTCCTGGTGCGCGAAGAGAGGGGATTAAGAGCGCTGCTTAAAGGAGCTCCAGAGACGGGCGTGAGCCGCGGCTACCAGCGCGGACCCCAGAGACAGGCCTGAGACGCTAAGGCTGCTGCTGTCGCCACCAGGAAGCCTGTGTGCGAGCACAGGTCACTCTCCACACCTCCCCTCCCGGAGCCTGTGCAGCCCGCCAACGCCAGGGTCCCATGATCCAGGGACGGCTTCCCAGGGAGAAAGCACAGCGCGCCTCAGGCTGGTGCAACGTCCCGCGGGCCTCTGCCGCCGCAGGCTCTCCCCGCACTCCGTACCCCTCCCTCCCCCCGGCCTGAGTGAGCCAGAGCCCCCGAGTCAGCGGCTCCTTTAACCCTGCCCTGTCTGAGCGAAGAACAGACGCCCTCCTGCGACCTACACGCAGAGGCGGGGCCAGATCCAAAGCTGAGCCCCGGGAGCTGTGCGAACACAGAAGAGAAAGGGAAATCTCTCCCAGCAGTCTCAGGAGCAGCGGATTAAATCCCCACAATCAACTTGATGTACCCTGCATCTGAGGAATACATGAATAGACGGCAGATCATCCCAAATTGAGGAGGTGGACTTTGAGAGCAAGATTTTGTTTTTCTTTCCCCTTTTCCTCTTTTTATGAGTGTGTATGAGTGTTCTTCTGTGTGAGATTTTGTCTGTATAGCTCTGCTTTCACCATTAGTCCCAGGATTCTGTTTTTGTTTTTTTTTTAAACTTAAAAAAATTTTTTTCTATCTTAATTTTTTAATTTAATAACTTTTTTTTGTTTGATCTAACATTATTCTTTTTTATCCTTCCTTTTTTCCTTCCTTCCTCTCTCTCTTTCTCTCTGTCTCTTTCTTTCTTTCTTCCTTTCTACTTTTTTTCCCTTTTATTCTGAGCCATGTGGATGAA
>RJWK010055330.1:0-14759 GCA_004363435.1 Platanista minor
TCATTTTCAGTTTTTGTCTCACGGGATCAATCTCTTTCATTCCTTCATTCATTCACTCCTGTCCCCGGCACTGTCCTGGGCACCTGAGAAGGAGGAAGAGCCCGCTGTGGGGTCTCTGTTTCCTCCAAGCTGGAAAGGCAGCAGTTTTTCCATCTCAGGGGGCTGTCAGCGTTCACAGGTTCTGATGCATACGCTCGCAGAGCTGTAAGGAAAACTCTGCAGAGTTGCTGGGAATAGAGCCGCAGACCTTTAGGAATGCTTTCCCCCTTTCAATAAATTCTCCCGTCTTGCTAAGCCCTGCCTCCCCTGCCACACCCCTTCCTGGAAGCTGTTCACCTGTGGCCCTAGGTCTGCATCAGTGCTCCCCACCTGTCCTGTGCTTCAGTCATTTCTCCAGAATTTTCCAGTAGGAGTGGAGAGGGTCGAACCAAGAGTACTTTTACGTCTGGGAGACTTCAAGTCCATTTCGTAAATTTGGTTTTGGAGGTTCGGACCCATCCAGGTGGTGGGTCTGTTAAAAACACCCAGCACTTTCTTAGAGGACAGCGGCCGTCAGGCCACATCTCTTGCAGCCTGGCCACAAGCCATTGGTCTTTTGACCCTAAATGCCGTGATTTCAGTATACGTGGCTTTAATGATCTTGTCTCCTCTTTCACCCCGTATCCCAGATAACAGTGCTGTTATCATCTGCTCTGAGTAGTCTAACATTGGGGTTAGGACAAGGGCTTTTGGAGCAGATGTCCTGATTTCCAAGTCCACTGTGTCACTTTAGCCACGTGACCTGGGAAACCTGTTTCCCATCTCTGCTTCCATTTTCCTCATCGTAACGACAGTGATGAAGATAACGACCTGCCTTCTTGGGTCTTGATGGGAATGGAATGAGCTGATTCGTGTCAGGTGCTCAGGACACAGCTTGTCACACAATAAGTGTCCAACAGATGCTGCTGTTGCTGGCGACAGTGACGACAGAACAAACCTTGCTTTCCTTGATTCTTCTGTACGTGTTACTGGCCCACATTGGTTTCTCACCCAGCTCTGGTGAGGACTCTGCCTCGGCAACATCTCTGGATTCCTCTCTCCCTTCTCTGCTGTCCCACTGCTCTCGCCCTGCCTGTCCCTTCTCAGTGGTCCTCCCGGCCTTCTGCTTTGTTCCATGAAGCTGCCGCCCCCACTGACGTTCTCTGCAGGGCTGATCTTGTACCAGATCCCTCAGTGATTCCCTGCCCTCAAGGCTCCTATCACAGCCACACACAGCTCTTCTTGGCTGGTCCCCAGACTGCTGTCCATCCCCTCCATCCAGAAACCAAGAGAGCTCCAGCCTAAGGGTTCTCAGGTTCAAGTACACAGACCCATGCCAGCAAATTAGGAACACTAAGGGCAACACAGCCTTGCTATTTTTTTCATTTATCAATATATTTATTGATATATCAATAATAAAGATTCCTTTCTTACTTTGAGATGATCTTTTCCTATTACTGATCGTCGGTGGTGATGATAATGATGATCATTTTGTTTCTGTGTGTGTGTGTGTGTGTGTGGTGTGTGTGTGTGTTGGTCATTAGCTGGCACCATAGAAAGCTGGTATTTCTCTGTGGATCCCAGTTTTATACATGGAGATCTTACGGGGCTCTGAACCTCTGACTGGCGGTGTCAGATCTTGCTCCGCTGCATTACCGTTATCTTCCAAACACCATGTGCGATCATGCTTTTATGGGTTTGCACCTTTTATTCAATTCCTAGTCAACTTCCAAGGCCCAGCTCCAAAATCACCCCCACCCGCAGTAGCCTTCTCAGAGTTTGCCCGCTCCAGACAAGAAGAGTTACCTCCCCTGCAGTTGTAGAATCCTCCGGCCTGGTTCTTCCTGCTGATTCTGCGCACCTTGATTTTCTCCATGGTCAGTGAGCCCACTAGGGCCGGGGGGTGTCCAGCACCTCTTTATTCTACCTCATACCTGGCACAGTGCTTTGTTTAAAGAAGCTGGTCACTACGTATTGCCAGATGGATTCTTTGGGGGCAGGGAAGGACTGACCGAAGAAATAGAGGCCACGCTCTGTTGACCCACATCCCTACTTCCGTAGCTCGTATCCCATTCTGAAGTCGTCTCACTGTCTGTAAGCAGGCGAGCTTCACGCAGAGCAAGACAGCATGTCAGTTTGCGTTTACTGCTCTGTCTCAAGCTCAGGGCAGCCCTGGCACACAGCAGGCCTCAGCGGATGCTTGATGAATGAATTTGTGAATGAATGAATGAATGAAACGAACAAGCAAAAGGTCCTGTTCCAATATTGTCTGATACGGATGGTGCCTGTCTTCCCTATGAGGCCAGCCGCTCAGCATGTGGCACCTGGTAATGGGGGAGCGGGGCTTCCCTTCCACTGTGTTTTGGGGAAGGTGACCTGGTGAAGTGAAAGGAGACAGGGCCAGGTCCGGGGATAGAAGATGACGAAGCAGAAATGCCAGACATCCCTAAGGCGAGGACTGTGGAGTCAGATGGACGGGGACCACATCCTGGCTCCAGCACTGGCAGCTCTGCATCCCAGATTCACAGGTCAAGCAGGTGTTTATTAGCACACTTCCTGGGTGCCAGGCGCCAGTAAAGATGCCAGGGACCCACGGCGAGCAAGATGGCCACAGTTCCTGTTCTCATAAAGCTTAACGTTTGTTCCAGTGGGAAAGATAGATGATAACAATAAATAACAGATCCCAGGATGATATCTGAGGGTGCTCAGAGCTAGGATAGAAGGGAATATTAGGAATAAAGGAGTTGGCCCTCCACCAGGCATGGACGTTAGTCCATAAGCTCAGTGACCTCAGCCATGGCATTGGTGCCCTTCACTGCCTTGTTCTAGAAGTGCCTGACTTGTAGGTTTGTGGGCGCCGTTGATAGGGTGGTGGCAGTGGGTCCTGGGGGACAAGGGCCCTGACTGCCGTTAACCTCAGAGGGGACCGGGAGAGGGCTGGAGTTAGAGACGGGAGGGCCTGGAGCCGGCACCTTCAGCCCCAGGGTGGGGCGCCTGGCCCGTCCGTCGTTTGGGAGCCTGGGCGGCTTCCTGCCTGCCCCGCAGCTGCATGTTGTACTTTCCCAGCAGATGTGGGGAAATGCTTTTCATTAATTAACTGCTCATGCTTCACAAGTGGCAGAGGTGCCCCTGGAACTTAGCACCGCGTGCTATTCAGAGGCTGCAGGGGTCTGCTAAGGTGTTGAATCTGGGAATCCTCCCTGATGTGGGAAGGAGGTTCCCGGGCAACTCCAGGGACACTGAGCGAATCCACGGGCTGGGGATAGAGGGTGGTGGCAGTCCCCCCAGCCTCCCTTCTCTCTGTGTGACACACACGTACAGGTGCACGCTCGCCCTCCCATATAGGCACACGCATGCACGTATGCACACACCCTCTCTGCTAGACACACGCCTGCCCATATCCACATTCACTCCCACCCTCCAGTGTGAGTGGGCCACACGGTACCCAGGAGGGCCAGCCCCCGCTCTGCTCACTCGGACCCCCATGCACACCATCGGTGACCCATTCATGCCCTTGGGTGGCTTGTAAGTGGTTCCTCCACTGGATGGAGCATCTCTTCTGAAATTGCTGGCCTTGGGTTATGAGTGACGGTCCTCAGGAGCCGTCACCCCGCCTGGCCCTGGGCCTGCACCGCCTGGGGCCAGGCGGGCGGAGAGGGTGCTGGAGGTGCAGGCTTCAGACCTCTGGAGCCTGTCCCCACCTTTGCTCCCCCAGTGACAGCAGGCCCCTGGGGAGTCGCTCAGACTAAGGTGTCTCCCTGGTTGCACACATTGGATATTTGGTAAATGAACAAATCGGGTCGTTTGAGCTGAAGAGACCCAGTCGCTCCTGCTGAATTCTGAATCAGGTTCAAGCCCCTGCGTGCCTCCCCAGCTGCATCCATGGCCCTCATACCCTGCGTTCTTCCTCTGCCTGGGACCCTCTTCCCTGCCCCCGCTCCCATCTACACTGCTGGCTCCCTTTCACCCAGGCTTCTGCTCCAGTAACCCCGCTCAGAGCAGCCTTTCATAGCCCTCCGTTGCCAGTCAGCCCCCGTGTCTCCCCCCGGCTCCCTGAGCAGGTGCTGGGTTCTGTCCATCCATCCTCACGTCACCACATGGGTTCCTACCTTATGTGTTCTGGGCGCCAGGGATTCAGCTGCAAAGCAACCGTCAAAGGCAGACCCCGCTCTCAAATTAGGGAGGTGACTGAGCAAAAGGCCAACAAGTAGCTGTGCATCTGCGCGTGGGTCTGTGTGTGTGCATGTCTGTGTGGGCGCACGCGGACGTACACACACACACACACACACACACACACACCAGGTGATGAAGGTGATGGAGGAAGACAGGGAGAGGGAGGCAGCAGGGAACTAACTATGGGGCGAGCAGCCTTGGTTTCTTAATATCCCCTCTCCCGTGGTCTGTCTCCCGCTGGCCACTAGAAGCCCCACAGAGGCGGGGATTCTTTCTGTCCACCTCTGCACGTTCTCCTCCTGGTGCAGTTCCGGCACACGGCTGGTGTCAATAAGTTTTTGTTGACTAGATGAATGAATGAGTGAATGGATGAGTGAATGAATTCTCAAGGGGAGAGTGGCGTGCAGTCTGTTCAGTGGTCGGCATGCCCTGCCTGTGCCCCGGGCTGTGTGGTGAGGACCCAAGTGTGTCAGAAGTGAGGTGGCAACCACAGTACCTGCTCCAGCCACTGTGGGGAGGGAGCAGGGAGGCAATGTATTAAAACAGTGATGGTGGAGGAAGGGGGAAGGGGTGATGAGGAGGGGGCCACAGTGTCCCTTCTGCCCACCTCCCATCGGTTCAAGCAAGCCACAGGGTGAGCCCCCGGGCAAGGACTTGGGAAGTCCCCTGCCCCCACTATTCCCCCAGCAAGGCTGGGGCAAAGGTGAAGATGTAGGGAGGGAGGAAGACAGTGGTGTCAACACTTCAGCACCAGGTAGTGAGTGACAGAGCCAGGGTGTGAGCCCAGATCCCTGCTTCTGGCACCCTCATCCTAACAGTTACGACATTCTGGTTTCCATAACATGCCGTAGATGCTAACGCACAATAATGCTGCTGATGAAATGGGAACAGGGGGCTAGTGGGCCAGGGGTGAGGTGAGCGGAGCTTGGGAGCAGATTTCGGAGACCTTTACAGCCTTGGCAGTTTTGCCCTAAATGAGAAGGGGAGGTCACAGGGAGTAAGCAGGAAAGGGATACTATCAGACTTACATTTATAGGGGTTCACGGGGACACCAATTAGAAGGCTTGTGTGAGCATCTGGGGTAGAGATGCTGGTGGCCTGGACTAAAGTCACAGTGATACAGGTGGCAGATGGAGTGAGGTTCGGGGTCTGATTTGTAGTTTATTCTGTGTGCTGCTCCTTTTTGCTTTGGCTGCCAGGAAGCTCAGAGCCACACGTGGTGTCCCTAACCCCTGATGCGGTGGCTCTGTCCAGACTCCCCTTCCTCTGGATTTCCTCGCACGCTCATTTGTCTTGTTGGGCGTGTGTTTCTGATAACGGCTGCCCATCCTTTGTGGAGTGAGATGAGGTATAAATAAAGTGATGACAGTTCTTCCTCATCCACGTGCGCATCTCTGGGCATCTTCGTCTTTATCTTCAAACCAGCCTGGAAGCTTGGGGAGACCAGGCCATTTCTTTCTCCTTTGTGCCAAAAATGCCTCCAGGACAGTCAGCTTTTCTGGGGCCACATGGCACCGGCCGTTCCACTCCCATCTGGCATCCGTGGGCGGAGGAAGGAAAGGAGAGGATAATAACATAGAATAAACTGCCTCTTGAGGAGAGAAGGCCCACCTGCATCCTGCACGCCTGGAGTGTGGCACTGGGGGTCGTGACCGGCCCTTAGACTGCCCTGGCTCACTTACTACCCCACCCGAACTGCCCGGGCCCCTACTAGGCGCTGGGCACTGGGGTTATAGCTGAACACAAGGTGGAGAATGTCATTGGCATAGGAGTCTGGCTGGTTTGCTAAGTCTGCCGAGACCCCTGGGCGGTCTGTCCACACGAAGTTTCCTTCGTGGACGCCCTGCGGACCCAGCCTCTGGTGTACACTTAACACTCAGTTGAGTAACAGCTGAAGACAGGGACTTCCCTGGCGGTCCAGTGGTTAAGACTCTGCGCTTCCACTGCAGGGGTCGTGGGTTTGATCCCTGGTTGGGGAACTAAGATCCTCCATGCTGCACGGAAAAAAAAAAAAAAAAACAGCTGGAGAGAGTGGCTGGCTGGGACCGTCTTGGTTTATGCCTCCTGTTGTGTTGCATCCATGTGTGTCCTGCTCTGGGTGATAAAGTTATATCGTCACCCTAGAAGCAGCTTAGAGATACAAGAGGGGCCCTCTGGAGTCAGGCTGCCCGAGGCCAGCATCCCCTCGCTCTGACAGCTAACAGAATGGCTTGTGGCTCCGAGCCTCAGTGTACCCATTTGTAAAATGGATATAATAACAGTCTCCACCTCATAGATTTACTATGGGGGTAAACTATGATAGCACTTGGCCCAGAACAAGTAGTGACTAACTTTTGCTCCATAGTAACTATTGTATTACTTATACAATATGAATTATTATGAAAAGTTCTACTGAAAGTCACCCGTGCTGGCACGGCATGTTAATCAGAGTGGGTAGACAGTTTCAAAACATAGATAATATTACTTCACATGGATTGTAACATGCTATCAATAAACTGTGTATTATGTGTGTTTACCTATGTTTCCAGATGTCGTGGCCACCGTATGTATGGGCACACAGAATTTTCCTCTCAACCCTAGGTGTCAGGGATGATGATTAACTTTATTTTCCAGATGTGGAAACTGAAGCTCAGAGGGGCTGAGTGGCTTGGGCTGCTGACGGGCACAGCCCTCTGGAAGTCAAACCTCAGGGGTGGTTCTGGAGGCTGCCGGCTGGGGCTGCCCGCCCCTGGGCTGCCCGTCCCTGGGACGCCTGTCCCATGGGGTGTTGGGCTGGGTCTTTTGATGACTGGCCCATCCCAGGTCCTGGCCCCTCCGACTGCTGGTGGCCTCCCCTGGCCTGGTCCTCGCTCACTCCAGCCCTGTTCTTCCTGCATCCTTGGGTCTCTCTAGGGCTTCTTGGTTCTGGATACACTCTTCCCCTTCTCACAGGCAGCATGAGGTGAATTAACCCGACTGAACGTGGGCTGGTACATGGTGGAACAAGCCCCGTCTCCATCGCCTGGCCCACCCTCTTGAGCCCCAGGCTTTGGAGGATCACTGGTGGCCCCAGGGAGGAGGGGAGTCACCTCGGGCCCCCCAGGCTGTCGGGTGGGCTTGGTCATCACTGACCCCCTCGCTGGGTTTTCGCCTTCCAGATGAGATGGACCAAACCCCCGCAGTGCGCTCCGAATATCTGCTCTCAGGGATTCGAACTCCCCCCGTGAGGAGAAACAGCAAACTGGCCACCCTGGGCAGAATCTTCAAACCCTGGAAATGGAGGAAAAAGAAAAATGAAAAATTGAAGCAGACGACGTCCGGTGAGCACCAGGGAGAGGGGGCCTGGCGTCACCGTCACCGCGCTTTCTGTTGCTGGTGTTGGGAGGGGGCAGGCTGTGCTCTGTGGCTTCTGTTGGCCAGGAGCTGTTCAACCTCCTGCGGGTCCCCTCTCTCCACCGGCCCTTCCAGGTCCCTGACGGGGGCGGGGGCGGGGGCGGGGACGGGGAGGCAGCTCCAGGTCCCACCCGAAGCCCACTCACACCCAGCCCCTAAGGGGCACACACGTCACCCTCGACCTAGTTAAAAATGCAGACTCAAGGTCAGTGCAAGGCCAGGCTGGAGCTGAGACCTGGCTTGTAACCATCTCTCCTTCCTGACCACACCGGAGTGGGGAGCACCCAGCCCTCCTGCACCTGGACCCTCACTTTGACAATCCCGGGGCCTGGGTCCCACCGTCCCCAAGAGCCCCCTGGGGGATTCACTCAGAGGGTCGGGGCCTCAGTTTGGCCTCGATACCGACGCTCACCGGCTCCTAAGCTCCTCCTGAAGAGGCTTCTCCTACCTGGGCAGCCCCGTCCGGATGCTCTCCTCCCACTAAAGGACCCCAGAGCTTCCCTCACTCACCTTCAGCTCTGTGGGAAGCTGGGTTACGAGAGGCTGGACTGCTGCCCCTGGCCCCTTGAACTCCAAGCCAGGAGCTCTGGCCATGAGACTGACCCAGGGGATGCATGTGGTGACGACAACACAACTGGCCATAAGAGTAAAAGCGACACAGCACATTCTAACAACTAAATGCTCAGAAGCCCCCGTATCACAGCGCTCCTGCCCATGTCAGGGACGGGAAGCAGGATCAGACGGGCAGCCGCTCCCAGGGCCAGGCAGCAGCGGGTTGTGGGCTTGGGGTTGGAGCCCTGGCAGCCGGGCTCGGGTCTGGTTCCTGGGTGACAGGGTGCCCTCGGTGAAGCGGAGGTCGGTGCCCTGAGAAGCAGAGCCCAGGGGAGACAGCACCTCGGCTCCCGCAGGCCTGTGAGCTGCTGCTGGAAACAGTTAGCGAGGGAGCTGCTCGGGTGGAGTTAGTCCGGGGCCTCGCGGCCCCGCCTGGTAAGTGCCTGTCTTGGGCTGTTGCCTCCGGCGGTCCCTGTGGTCTCAGCGTTGAAGTGGCGCAGACTCCCGGGCTCAGAGTAAGGCAGAGGCAAAGCCAGTGGCGGGGGGCAGGGGGGGCTCCTAACAGCAGCAGGGGGTGCTTCCGCCCACACTTTTTTTTTTTTTTTTTTTGGCGGCACGCCGGCCTCTCACCGTCGCGGCCTCTCCCGTTGCGGACGGAGCACAGGCTCCGGACGCGCAGGCTCAGTGGGCGTGGCTCACGGGCCCAGCCGCTCCGCGGCACGTGGGATCTTCCCAGACCGGGGCCCGAACCCGCGTCCCCTGCGTCGGCAGGCGGACGCTCAACCACTGCGCCACCAGGGAAGCCCTCCACCCACACTTTTTACGCAATTTACAGACTTATTTTTTTAACTACCCAAGAAGTTGATGGACAGATTCTCCTCGTCAAGGATGAAAGCAGAACAAACGTCAATATTCAATAAACCTTGTGTGGCTCCTGTGTGCCAGGCACAGAGTAGACAGGGAGACCCTGACCCTGCCCGCTTAGAGCTTTCCGCCAACTGGGGGGGTCAGGCGACAGACAAGCACGTGTGACAGTCACGACCTTGGCGGGGCTAAGGAGGAGGTGGGGGGTGGGCGTTGCCCTGGGCTGAGTGGCCTGAGAAGACCCAGGTGAGGAGGTGACACTGAGCTGAGACGTAATCGGCCCCCCCGGAGGAAAGCAGGGAAGAGCATCGCAGCTGGGGGAACAGCTGTGCAAATGCGCCGAGTTGGGAAAGCCTCTCCTGGGCATCAGTGAAAGGCTTAGGGGGCCAGAGCAGGGTGACCTCTGTGACCTTGGGGAGCCCCTGATGTGCTCTCTGGGCCGTGGGGTTGGAGGGTGAGCTGCGTGCTCTCGGGACCCTGTGCCCCTGGCCCACTTGGCACTGGGCTGAGGGGAGCAACCTGTGAGTTTTTCAAGATGCTGTGTGGACCCTGCTGAGGGACTGAGGGTCTCCAGCTTAAGACCGGCAGCATCCCCGCCTTCGGGCAGGCATCCCCATTGGGCCCTTTATCAAGCATTTGGAATTCTGCAGATAGCACTGCATTTCATTTATTTATTCTAAACCGTTCTTACCCCCAAAGTGTGGGATGTTATTTATTTCAACCTATCCAATCCCCGTTTTCATGGGCATCCTTGGTTAGGATGAGATGAAGTAAAAATAAAGATGACTTAGAGAGAGGAAAAAAAAAAAAACCAATGCTGACAGTGGTTTGGGCAGAGTGGGGACTGGGTGACACCATGAAGGTGGCTCTCGGAAGCCTGAAGTCTGGGAAGTGGCATCTGAGCCCGTACCTGCTCTGGGATTGGGGGGCGGGTGGCTTAGGGCCGTGGGGACAGGTGTCCTGAGTTGCAGACAGCAGCCCCTGGCAACTGCCTCTTCAGGTCATTGGGAGTACTCACAAGTCAGTACATCTGAGCAGGATGCCACTAATGCTGCCACCCAGCACTGGTCAGACAGCGGGGTCCCTCCATTCTGGAGACCTTCACCCTCGTCCTGCTTGCCCCTGTTTTTGGACTGGGCGGCAGCCTCTTTGCTTGCACCTCCCAAAGCCAGAGTTCCATTTCTCAGTTTTATCCACACTGCTGGCGCCTGGAAATTGGATTGGAAATTGGACTCAGAAAGGAAATTATGTTCCCTTTGCCCCCAAATGTCTTTTCCCTGGTATGTTTGGGTTTTCCGTATTCATCCCTCAGCGTAAACACCCTCAGGGAAGCAGTCCGGTTTCCCCAGACACCCTGCCCCCGTGCCCTCTGGTTCTGGTTGATGCCACTCGCCCAGATGTTTGTCATCTGTCCCAAAGCTCTGGCTCTCAGGCAGAATCCATGCCTGTCTTGCTCCCCTGTGCCTGGCACACAGTAGGTGCTCAGTAAATATTTTTTAATAAATAACTTCATGGTCATTGCCTGTTTGTCATTGGCCACTAGACTTTAAGCCCTGCTACTCGAGCGGCTGTTTCGTTCCCACATGGGCAGGGCATTCATACGTGTGGGTGACCCGGGGCCCTTTGTGATCCAGGCTTCTAGCCGGTACTTTGTCCATATCTTTTAAAGAGAGGGTCTGAGGGGTGACATGGGTTCGTGTTTGGAAAATGGATTCTACCGCAGGCAAGTCGTTTTCTGGACAGTTAGGGAGAAGGAGAAGCTCATCAAGCAGAGTGAGAGCGGCCCCGGGGAGGGGAGAGGCAGGGGCAGGGGGCCAGTTGCTGCAGGGTTTGCCCTGGGATGAGGGGGCCGGAAGGGCTCTTCCAAAGGAGGAATTGACGAGGTTCCTTCCGCACGTTGGGCTCGGTGGAGGGGGATCGGGCCCGGCCGCCTCCTTCCTGTTCGATTGGCACATTCTTTTTTTTTTTTTTTTAAAGCTACAATTTTTTTCTTTCTTTCTTTTTTTTAAAGGAACATTATTTATTTATTGGCTGCATTGGGTCTTCGTTGTCTGCACGTGGGCTTTCTTTAGTTGCAGCGAGTGGGGGCTACTCTTCATGGCGGTACGCGGTCTTCTCATTGCGGCGGCTTCTCTTGCTGTGGAGCACGGGCTCTAGGCGTCGGGTTTCAGTAGATGTGGCTCGTGGGCTCTAGAGCGCAGGCTCAGTAGTTGCGGCGCACGGGCTTAGTTGCTCCGCGGCATGTGGGATCTTCCCGGACCAGGGATCGAACCCGTGTCCCCTGCCTTGGCAGGCTGATCCTTAAGGGAAGTCTCTACTGGCACATTCTTTGAAAGCATGAACCTGGGGCTCATCGGAGGAGCCTCTGGTGGGACAGTTGGGGAGAAGACTGGTCTGTGAACAGACAAAAGGGCGGTCAGGATTTTAGCAGGTGAAAATAGAACCGCAGAAAAGCACCCCAGGGTATTTGGGGGACGAGGTCCTGGGCTGGAAAATGAAGGCGTAGTCGGCGGAGGGTGGGAATGGGAGCCTAGAGAGGGTGGTACACGGGGCATCGCTTCTCAGATGAGCCACGGGAGCCACTGCCTTAAACAGTGCTCACTGTACCTCCCTTCTGCCCTGCTCAGCGCATTGCTTAGGGGGGAGCTCGGGTTCCTGAACCACACCCCCACCTGGGGGCCCCTAACCCACGGTCACCTGCTGCCTCTCTGCTGTCTTCCTACACTGGAGGTGGCACTGGCCGGGCTCGGGCGGGGCCCCGCGGCGCTCTGCCCGTGACTCACCTGGATGTCTGTGTTGTGTGCAGCCTTGGGGAAGAAGATGGCCAGCAGGCAAGGTCGGGAGGACCTCATCAAGAAGGGGCTCCTGGAGATGATGGAGCAGGGTAAGTGGGCCACCCCGGGCCGGGCAGGGCTGGGCCCAGGAACGCTGAGCTGGGGGTCTCACGGGGGCCCAGCAAGCCCATCAGGGTGGAGTGGAAGTCGGAGTCGTCCGGTGTCCAGCTGTGGCTCCTGGACCTGAGTGAGGCCTCCGTGGGTCCACTCAGGACCCACGGCTCAGCCCCCGGGCCTCTGAGGACCCATCGGTGAGTCTAAGAGTCGGCTGCCCCGGGGACGTGGAGCTGAGTGCAGCCACCTGCCCTGGGGATGAGGGATTGCTTCCCGCCCGAGCTGGGTGTGGTGTGGGTGAAGCTAGTGGCTAGTCCTGATTGCCCCAAAGTGGTAGCAGTGGCTTTTATTTTTTTCATATTCATAGTTTAATCCTGGATTCGGGTGAGTTATCTGTTCCCCATGACCACCTAGTGTCACAGCTACCGTTTATTAAGGATCGATTATATGCTGGGTGCTCTGCTGGGTGTTCTACTTGCCTTCAACCTTTTGTCCTCACAGCATCCTCGGGACTGGGTGTGGTGTTATCCCCCGGTCTCCAGGTGAGGAATGGGAGGGTCTGGGAGGTGGCTGCCCTGCGTCACGCAGCTGGAGGACCCAGGTGCTGTTCAGACTCTGGTCCAGAAACCTTCATCACCGTGGTGTCTGCGAAGCCGCCTTTGTTTGCATCTTTGAGAAACACCAGGTTTTATCACTAGCACAATTAATTTAAGAATTCTTGAGTTCCCCCATCTTCCCCCCTTGGTGATGGCATGAGGCACAGGACTTGGGTCCTGACGCTAAACTTTCATGCTTTCTAGTTCTCTGAGACCCTAAAGCTTGGCAGGGGTGGTGGGGTCTCAGAAAACCTCACTGCTGCCTGCAGGTCTCTCTGGAGCTGGACCAAGCTCTTGCCTCCTGATAGAAAGAACCTGGCCTCACAGAGCCAATTCTGCGAGGCTCACGTGAATAAATGGCCTTCCTATCTCCCTTTTAGCCTTAAAGTATTACCGGTGTCTTTGTAATTTGGCCCAGGTATCAGGAAGTAGAAAGGGAGCCCATGGGGTCCGTGAATCCAGATTTATAACGTGCTCTGCGTCTGGTAGGGCCCTTGTGGTCATTCCTCTTCCTTAGATGCAAAGGGAAAAGTACTTTGATGATGATACTGTTTTCAGGGGAAACATATGTGGGAAATTGCTTAGTGCTCATAATCAAACTTTGCCTGTAAAAAAAACTTGGTATCGAGTCCTGTGATGTTCAGATGTTAAACGCTCCAGTCTGACTCAGATTTGGGAGAGTGTCATTGCTGAGATGGGAATCTGGACTGTTTGAATTTGGATGGAGCCAAAAAGCTCCAAACTCTGGCATTTTGAAAGTGTTGCCAACAAAACTTACCTTAACTCTTGGGGCAGGAGGAGGGAACATGCAAACAATATGAAGGTCTGTTTATCATCTATTTTTAAAAATATTATCACTGATGAAGGAAAACATGGATTTGATTCCCGTCAAAGATAAAGTGATAGGTGATTCATTAAAGGGAAAAACTTCCAGGAGAAGGTGCGGCTTTTCCTTTCCTAAACTCTGAATCTTTGTAAAACGATTTTGTCTGGTGGCCTCAGTACAGAGAAGCCAGCAGCCGAGTTGACAGGGTGAGCACGTGGCTGACATGCTCAGGGGCCAGCTCTCCTGGCTTCGGTGTTTGGCAGGGAGATCTCACGCCGGCCCACCTGCAGTACTGCTTTAGATTGGGGTCAGTGAGCCCTTTCTGGAGAGAGTCAAACAGTAGATATTTTAGGCTGTGAGGTCCGTACTTACCCCTGCTGTTATCAGGCAAAAGCAGCCCCAGACACTACACAAAGTTGTGGGTTTGGCTGGGGGCTGGTAACACTTTATTTAGGGGCATTGAAATTTGAATTTCATATAACTTCCATGTGCCATCAAGTATTATTTTTCTTTTGATTTTTTTTTTCAGCCATTTAAAGAGGTAAAATCCCTTCGTAGCTCGGGGCTCTGTGGAACAGACAGTGGTCTAGATGTGGCCCCCAGGGTGTAGCTTGCCAACCCTGACTTTAGATCACTCTTTCTCTCTGGCTAAGTGATTGTGGACCAGGAACTGGAGGGACCTGAAACACAGTCTCTTTGCTCAAGAATTGACAATGCGCTCATTAACTGATGCCACACCATTTTACTGAGCACCTGCTATGGGCCAGGGTCTGTGTTAGCTGCTGAGGATACAGGTGAGCAAAATACCTTTCTCCCAGAACTCACAGTCCAGTGGGGAACAAACATTAGATAATCCCACAAATCAATATAAAATCACAGCTGAGCTGAGTATGGTGAAGGAAAGGCACGTAGCACCTGAAGAACGTGAGTTGGGCCCCTGATCTGGTCAGGGGCTGGGGAAGGTGATGGTGGAGTAGGTCTGATAGCAGCAGGAGTCAACAGGCTGCTTCTCAGAACTTGCTGCAATTAGGGTCACCTGGCGAGCTCTTCAATCAGAGGCGCTGGGGGCGGGACCTAGGCGTCCGGAGTTTATAAGCCTCCCCAGCCGCTTCCAACATTGGTGCCACCAAGGATGAGAAGCAGAGAGCAGTGGGGGGTGGGGAGCGTCTTCCAGCCCAGTGGAGCAGCCCGCGCAGGACCCCGTGGGGGAAGGGAGCAGGCACCCCGAGGAGGAGGAAGGAGAAGGTGGGTGCGGGTTAGGGGAGGTGAGAAATGGTGGGGGGGGGGCGGTCCTGACAGGGCCTTGCATCCTTGTTGCCTCTCCCTGCAGCATGGACGGAATGGAGAGAATTCGACTCCCCAGCAGGCGGCTGGGTGACAGGCACCTCTGTGGCCGTGGTGCCCCGGGCAGCCACGGGGCAGGTGGGCTGAGTCTGCAGTGAGCCTGCGGGGCTGTCGCTGGGGGGGGGG
>RJWK010055331.1:0-14759 GCA_004363435.1 Platanista minor
TCTGCTATGCTTTTCCAGGGTTGGGGGGGTGGGCAGTCACAAGGGAGAGATGAGAAAGAACATCAGGATAAAGGCAAGGCAGGGTCCAGCCGAGAGGCACTGGCTCCAGCCTGATGCTATGAATCATCCCTTAGTCATCTCTTTGAGAGTTCCACTCTGTAATCAGGCACCCCAATTGTGCCCTTGTTGCACAACAGAACCAAGCATTTCTTCCTCTTCCTTGGGCATAGACTGAGGTTGGCCGTGGGAAAAGAGCCTATGCCCCTCTGGGGGCAGTGATGAGCCCCCCAAATGGCAGGAAGCAAACAGAAAGTCGGCCCACCTGGGGTCACCGTGGGGCCAGGGTCCACCTGGAGGGTGACCTCTTGATGTATTGCCACTCCTCAAAAATGCACACTGGGAACCATCTATTGCCTGATGACAAGTGCCACTTTTTCATGTACATTCTTTCCGAAAATCCACCTTTTATTTTTATCAAAATAACACACATATGGAGTTTTTAAAAGTCAAACAGTACCACAAGGCTTCTAACAGACATTAGCAGCCTCCTGCCCCGTCCCCTCACACCCGATTCCACCTTCCCTGAGACAAACCTCTTTTTGCTCTTTGAACTATTTCTCATGCTGTCACCGCCACGTTTTCAGATAGCCTGCTTATTCTTCCACTTGTTGGTTTTAAAAATGTAGGTGCTAACACAGTGGTGCTCAAAGGGTGGTCCCTAGACCAGCAACAGCTCGAGTAGCACCTGGGCACTTAACAGAAAAATTCTTGGGTCCATCCTAAACCTGCTGAATCAGAAGTTTGAGGGCTTCAGAAAAGCCCTCAGGTGATTCTGATACAGCTAGAGTTTGATAACCACTGGTCTCACGTCTGCCTGCTGCAGATATCAGGATATAAAAGAGGGACTGGGGACCGTGTGTGTTTTTCTGTGTTTAGAGCCCCCAAAGCTGGCTCCACCCAGGGACTCCCCATCTACAAGAGCTAAACCAAAGGCTCCCTTTTTTCCTGAACCTGGTGGGAGTTTTTGTCAGCTTAAGACTCCTGACCAATGAAGATGCTATTAACGTTTTTCTTCCCTGAATTGCTTTCTTGCAAAATAGTCTCACTTGGCACTGGCCGTTCCCTCACTGAAATGCTCTTTTCCCAGAAGAGTCTCAGTTTTGCTGAAGTCTTCCTGAGCTCCCTATTTAAGGGACCTGCCTCTCCCCTCCCACCCATTTAGCTTCCTTTCCTGTTTTATTATATTTTTTCCCATAGCATTCATCACAATTTGACATACTATGCACTTTAATTCTTTTTGTTTTCAAGGTCCATATTCTCTCCATTAGAATGGAAGTTGCATGACGACAGGAACTTTTTTTTTTTTTTTTCCTGCTGGATCCCCAATTCCTAGACCAGCACTGTTCCATAGGCATGTAACATGAACCGCAAACATAATAGTAGACTTGTGCCGCTGATGCTTACTGTCTTAGCACAGGCCTAGATGGGGCCTAGGTTGTAGTGTCCTTCAGTGAGTATTTGGTGAAAGATGGAAGTAGCAACTGAAAATGAAAAATACTCCTTCTTTGGAGGTTAGAATGCCCGTAATATGCAGGGTAAGATCTTGGAACGTGAGCCCACTGGCACCAGTGCAAGAATAAAAATTCTGGCTGATGGGTTCAGAAGGATGAAGTTCTGGTTCTGGATCCATCATCTAGCAAGAGAAAGAACAGCTGAGTTGGAGAAAACTCAGAAACTCATCCTAATGTAACACAGCCATAGTGGTTAAAGTCCAGGGATTTAAAAAAACAAAATGGCACCCCAATTTCTTTACATAAAAATGTCGTAATTTATTTTTAATTGGATGAGTTCTCTAAAGGACACGAAAGGGAAGTGGCTGCCTACCAGTGTTAAGTGTCTCAAAATGGGTCTCAAAATTAAAACTACTTAGCAGAGGAATTAATTGAAAAGAGAGATTTAAAAAAATTCCATTGGTTTCCAAACTACTTTATGAACAAAATTCAGCCTGTGGCTCCAATTTAGATCAATACAAACTGAATATGGTTCTCAAAAGTAGGGTCGCCAGGACTGAAATGATGATCTTCTTTTAGGGCAGCTGGTTAATGGGCCTGAAGTTTTACAAGCATGGCACTTACAAACAGTGTGGTGCCACAAAGAGACAGGAAATGCCAGAGTCGGTGCCACTCTCCTGGGAAGACTGTCACAGAAACCTGCCACACACATCTGCATTGGCTGACCTTCATATCAATAGCTCTTAACCAACGAAGAATTATCTTTCACTCCTGCGATTAAGCACTTCAGTGCAAAGCAATCTCCATTTATTCGTGCCAATTTTCCTAAATTGCTGGAGTGTGGCAGAAAAACGCGTGAAGTGGGACTCAAATAGTCTTTCTGGTGGTTTTGCTCTATATTCCCCCTCCCACGCTCCCAACTATCGACGCTGTCACGAATTTACGGTTTTGACTTCAGAAGACAGCACTGGGTGGGACATGACATTTGCCAGCTAAGTACTATGGTGTCTAACCAACATGAGTTAATACAAACCACACCTGATCAGGACAACTGCAGCTCTCTGATGGCTCTCATCCCTTAGGTTTTCCTGAAAGGGCTCCTGCCTTGTTTTCTTCCTCATTTCTTTAGAAATCCACTTCTCCCATCTTCCTTGCAGCCTGATGCTCCTCGCTTTCTTGTTTATTTTTCCTGTTACAGGTAATATTTGGGGGCTCTTCTTATATGCCAAGCATTGGACTAAGTGCTCTATATGTTATTTCAGAGCCTTTCGTTTACTGAGAGCCTACTATGTGCAAGGCACCACTGTAAGCACTGGGGATATAGCAGTGAATGGAATGGACAAAAAAAATCTCTGCTCTCGTGGAGCTTACATGCTAGTGGGAGAGGCAGGAAATACATTCAGTAAATTAGTACCATATTCAGATTGTCGGGAACTGGTCAGTACTACGGAGAATGGGGCAGGACAAAGAGATTGGAAGTGTTGCTTGGGGGAGGTGGGTGGATTGAAATTCTCGATGGGGAGCTAGGGGAGGCTTTCTGGGAACGTGACAGCTGAGTCAAGACCTGAAGGAAGTGAGGGATTAGCCACGTGGATGACTGAGGGCAGGGTTTCCATGTAGAGGGAGCAACCTGTGCCAAGGTCCTGAGGCAGCAGTATCCTTGTGTGTTTGCAGAACAGCAAGGAGGACCACGCAGCTGGAAAGGAGTGAAGGAAGGGTGTGTAAGACCCGAGGACAGCGGGGGCGGGGGGTCAAGGGAGCTTGGTGAGCTGGGAGCCACTGCAGTGCTCTGAGTCAGGGAGCAGCATGGCCTGACTTAAGATTCCGCAACAGTCACTGTCTGCACCATGAAGAACATGGCAAACAGGGTCAAATGCAGGCAGATATCATATTTGATCATTAAAATGACCCCTTGAGGGCTTCCCTGGTGGCGCAGTGGTTGAGAGTCCGCCTGCCGAGGCAAGGGACCACGGGTTCGTGCCCCGGTCCGGGAAGATCCCACCTGCCGCGGACCGGCTGGGCCCGTGAGCCATGGCCGCTGAGCCTGCGCGTCCGGAGCCTGTGCTCCGCAGCGGGAGGGGCCGCAACAGTGAGGGGCCCGCGTACCGCAAAAAAAAAAAAAAAAATGACCCCTTGAGGTCATCATTGTTAACTTCCCATTTCACAGGTGAGCGTTGTAAAGGCTAACATAAAAAAAAGTAAAACCATGATGCTCATGCAGATATAATATCACCAAAAAAAAAAAAAAAAAAAAAAAAAGTTAATTTTACTCAGAATGGGTGAACCAAGCAAACGTTAAGAGGCTGAAGAACAAACACATTTGTAGCTCAAGAATGTTGGAATGAACAGCAGACGAAGGCAAAGCTGGCATCTTCCACGGTGGACCAGGGAAGACCATGGGACCTCTGCAGGACAGAACCCAACTTGCACGTCTACAGACATGCCGTGTTTTGTGTTGCTACTATTGGTTGTTTACAACTTATATGAGATCAGAATCAGATAAACTGGAGAGGTGTCTTCTAGACAGTGCATAACTTTGGGATGAAATGTGCATTTTTCTCCTTAGAGGAACAAAATAATCTGAGGCTTAAAGAGGTTAAGAACCATGCTAAGGTCACTGAGGAAGTGTTACAGCTGGGGTCTGAAGCCAGCTTTTTCTGACTCGAAAGCTGGTGCCCTCCACCTCTCATATTGACCAAGTAGACACCCAGTGGTTCAGGGAAAGTAGAGCCCTGCTGAAATATTTTCAGAGATTTGGAGGGCAGTAAAACTTGGTTATTTAAAGCAAACCTTTTCTAAAGAACTAACTGCATAGCTTAATATCCAAATAAACAAATATTTCCTGAATGTCTGCTCTGTGCAAAGCACAGAAATAGGGCATGGGGGACCCAAAGATAAGTAAGAAATAGCTTCCGATGAGCCAGCAGTTTAATGACGCAAATCACCCTTTTCCTCACGTCCATGTTGTTACCAGCTACATATTCAGTAACAAGAGGTGTAAAACATCCAGATATGTAAATATGTCCACTGTTCTGAAGAATTCCACAGAAAACTACAGCTAGGGAAACTCATGGTGACATATGCTGGGATTGCTGCTTAAAGCAGCAGGATAAGGAAGACAGGTATCTTGTGAATATTTGCAACCCAAATTGAGAGGTGCTTTGTTAACCATGGTAAAAAGTTAAGGGCCTACAGATAACTCATGGGAAGGAGGGACGACTGTATTTTTAGAGAAAACCTATTGTGGCTTGTGATGGTTAATTTTATGTGTCAATTGACTGGGCCATGGTTGGGGTCCAGATATTGGACAAACATTTTCTGAGTGCTACCGTGGGGGTGTTTTTGGATGAGTTTAACACTTAAACTGATGGACTCTGTAAGGCAGATTACCCATCCCAATGTGGGTGTGCCCTGCCTAGTCAGTTGAAGGCCTGCAGAGCGCAAAAGGCTGACTTTCTCCGAATAAGAGGAAATTCCTCCCGCCCACCTGCCTTGCCTTTAGACTTGAACTAAAACATCGGCTCTCCCTGGATCTTGAGTCTGCCAGCCTTTGGGCTGGAACTACACCATTGGCTTTCTTGAGTCTCCAGCTTGCTGACTCACCCTGCAGATCTTGGGGCTTGTCAGCTCCATAATCATGTGAGCCAACTCCTTACAATAAATCTCTTCCTATACATATCCACATTCTACTAGTTCTGTTTCCCTGGAGAACACTGACTAATACACAGCTCCACCCTAATTTCCATCCCCTCCTGTGCCTAATATATAGTAGATACCTAATTCATATTTATGCGATGCTTAATTTGCTGAGGGTCTAAAGTAGCTCAAACATTTATTGTTTTGGCTGACTTTTTCTCCTCCTGCCCACTCAGAGAAGCAGAACAGGAGCATCTCCTGAGGGATGATAGTATTCAGTAGCTTTGAATGTCTGTGTTTATGGGTTGTTGTTTTTTTTTTCCTCTCCATATATTTTTTTTTTTTTTTTTTTTTTTTTGCGGTACGCGGGCCTCTCACTGCTGTGGCCTCTCCCGTTGTGGAGCACAGGCTCTGGACACGCAGGCTCAGCGGCCACGGCTCACGGGCCCAGCCGCTCCGCAGCATGTGGGATCTTCCCGGACCAGGGCACGAACCCGTGGTTCCCTGCATCAGCAGGCGGACTCTCAACCACCGCACCACCAGGGAAGCCCTTTCCTCTCCATATTACTTCTTTTCTCATTCCAAAAAGAATCCAATCTCTCTTTTTTTACTCCTGATTGTGCTCATCTATGAATTCTGATAAAGATGAGAGCTTTGTCGATTTTTCTGTATCAGTTTCTGGGCAGTGGAATTGTAACATCTTTACCACATTGGTCCTAACGACTGACTCAATTACCTGCCCAGTTGGGGCGTGCTGCTTTCCATCATGGGTTGCATATGTGGGTCTCTCCCGAAATAACGCATCCTTCAGGGTGCTTTTAACAATAAGTAACAGAAGCTTTCACTGAAAGTGTGCTAAATAGGAAGGACATTTGTCATCTCACCTCTCTATCAAGGATTCTAAAGATGAGATGAATCCAGAGTTGGCTCATTTGCTCAACACCACCAACAGAAGATCCAGGTGCTTTCTGTGCTACCATATTTGACATGATGGATTCCATTTGGGGTCACATATTGGCTAAAGAGGTTCCTGCCTTTGCCTGCAGACACAGTGGCATATAGTAAGAAGAGCAACATTTCCTCCCATCAGCTCTTTTTATTTCTGAGGACACCTTTCCCAGAAGTTCCCTAGCAGGCTACCTTTTACATATTGGCCAGAAGAGGGTCAATGTCATTCCTGAAACAATCCCTGGGCAGGAGGATAGAGAAACCTCCTTGATTAGCTCAGAAAGATTGAGTTTCTCTCTTCGGAGAAGTGGAAGGGGTCCAAGCTCACCAGAACCATATGGTTGCTCTATGGAATGTGGATATAATCACCTGCTAGAATCAAAGAAAAGGGGGAGATGACCATTAGGTAGACAATCAAGAGTGACAACCACGAGTAGTATTAGAACAAATTTCTCAGATAGAGGAGGCCATTCCTTTCTTACAAATAGCTGCTTGCCAGAGGGGCAGAAAAGGAATAAGGGAGAGAATTTTAGGAATTTCAAGATCTGTGCATGCATCTAGACTCAGCTTTAAATCTCGACAACATATAAAACTGACTGCGGGAAAACAGTATTTGTAAAACAGGATCCTAAATATATTTTCCTCCCTAAAGACTGAACTATTAAACTATTGCCAAGTGGAAAAAAAAAAATCCACATTCTTTTCCACTAGGGATGCTTCCAATACCATTTTATTCCTCCCCACCCCCCAGACAGTCTACTTACTCTGGACAGAGACCAAGAGAAAGAATGTGGCATCTGCCTGCACCATATTTATTCTTTCCAAAATTACACATCAAACTCTTGTGCTAGACTCAAATAATAAGAGTTAACATTTATTAGGCACTTACTCCATTCTAAGTGCTTGGTATGTGTCATCTCATTTAACTGTCTAACTACCTGTGAAGTTGCTAATTGTGGTGGATGTTTGCTGTTTTGCCCACTTGGCATCTCTTCTCACCTCACTCTGATAATGCCACCAAATTTTTGACTTGGATGAGTCTTCATGCCCTGTCCAGACAAGCAACAAAAGAAAAATTAGATAAATCAGACTTCATCAAAATTAAAAACTTCTGTGCATCAAAGGACACTATAAAGAAAGTGAAAAAACAACCTACAGAATGAGAGACAGTATTCACAAATTATATATCTGATGAGGGTCTAGTATCCAGGTTATACAAAATGCTTATCCTTCAACAAAATGACAAACAAGCAAATGGAGAAAAAATAGGGAAGGGGTTTCCCTGGCGGCGCGGTGGTTGAGAGTCCGCCTGCCGATGCAGGGGACGCGGGTTCGTGCCCCGGTCTGGGAGGATCCCACATGCCGCGGAGCGGCTGGGCCCGTGAGCCATGGCCACTGAGCCTGTGCGTCTGGAGCCTGTACTCCGCAACGGGAGAGGCCACAGCAGTGAGAGGCCCGTGTACCAAAAAAAAAAAAATAGGGAAGGGCTTGAGTAGATGCTTCTCCAAAGAAGCATGACCAACAAACACATAAAAGATGTTGGACATTATTAGTCATTATTAGGGAACTGAAAGTCAAAACCACAATGAGATACCACTTCATAGTTACTAGCATGCCTAAGATGAAAAAAGACAATAACAAGTGTTGACAAGGATGTAGAGAAATTGGAAGTCTCATACACTGCTGATCGGAATGTAAGATGGTGCAGCTGCTGTGGAAAAGAGTTTTATGAGTCCTCAAAAAGTTATCCAGAGAACCTTCAAGATGGTGGAGGAGTAAGACATGGAGATCTCCTTCCTCCCCACACATACATCAAAAATATATCTATATGTGGAACAACTCCTACAGAAAACCTACTGAATGCTGGCAGAAGACCTCAGACATCCCAAAAGGCAAGAAACTCCCCACATACCTGGGTAGGGCAAAAGAAAACAGGAAAAACAGAGACAAAAGAATAGAGATGTGATCTGCACCTCTGAGAGGGAGCTGTGAAGGAGGAAAAGTTTCCACACCCTACGAAGCCCCTTCACTGGTGGAGACAGGGGGTGGGCAGGGGGCGAAGCTTCAGAGCCACGGAGGAGAGCTCAGCAACAGGGGAGCAGAGGGCAAAGCAGAGAAATTCCCGCACAGAGGATCGGTGCCAACCAGCACTCACCAGTCTGAGAAGCCTGTCTTCTCACCCGCCGGGGTGGGTGGGGGCTGGGAGCTGAGGCTCGGGTTTCAGGGGTCGGATCTCAGGGAGAGGACTGGGGTTGGCTGAGTGAACACAGCCTGAGGGGGGCTGGTGTGCCACAGCTAGCTGGGAGGGAATCCGGAAGAAAGTCTGGAACTGCCTAAGAGTCATGAGACCATTGTTTCAGGGTGTGCAAGGAGAGGGGATGCAGAGCACCGTCTAAACAAGCTCCAGAGATGGGCGCAAGCCGCGGTTATGAGTGTGGACATGAGACATGGGCATGAGATGCTAAGGCTGCTACTGCAGCCTCCAAGAATCCTGTGTGCAAGCACAGGTCACTATCCACACCTCCCCTCCCTGGAGCCTGTGCAGCCCACCACTGCCAGGGTCCTGTGATCCAGGGACAACTTCCCTGGGAGAACACACGTCACACCTCAGGCTGTTGCAATGTCATGCTGGCCTCTGCCTCCGCAGGCTCACCCTGCATTCCGTACCACCCCTCCCGACAGTCTGAGCGAGCCAGAGCCCCTGAATCAGCCGCTCCTTTAACACTGTCCTATCTAGGTGAAGAACAGATGCCAGAGGGTGACCTACATGCAGAGGTAGGGCCAAACCCAAAGCTGAACCCCAGGAGCTGTGCAAACAAAGAAGAGAAAGGGAAATTTCTTCGTGAGCCTCAGGAACAGTGGATTAAAAGTTCACAGTCAACTTGATGTACCCTGCATCAGTGGAATACCTGAAGAGACAACGAATCATCCCAAAACTGGGGTGGTGGACTTTGGGAGCAACTGTAGACTTGCGCTGTGCTTTCTGCATCTAATTTGTTTCTAGTTTTATGTTTATCTTCGTTTAGTATTTAGAGCTTATTATCACTGGTAGATTTGTTTATTGATTTGGTTGCTCACTTCCTTTTTATATATATATATATTTTTTTCCTTTTTCTTTTTTTGTGAGTGTGTATGTGTACGCTTCTTTCCATGATTTTTTTTTTGCAGTATGTGGGCCTCTCACTGCCATGGCCTCTCCCACTGCGGAGCACAGGCTCCAGACGCGCAGGCTCAGCGGCTGCGGCTTATGGGCCCAGCCGCTCTGTGGCATGTGGCATCCTCCTGGACCAGTGCACGAACCCATGTCCCCTGCATTGGCAGGCGGACTCTCAACCACTGCACCACCAGGGAAGCCCTCTATCTGTGATTTTTGTCTGTACAGGTTTGCGTTTACCATTTGTCCTAGGGTTCTGTTTTTGTTTTTTTTCAGTATAGTTTTTAGCGCTTGTTATCATTGGTGGGTTTGTTTATTGGTTAGGTTGCTATCTTCTTTTCTTTAAATTACTTTTTTATTTTAGTATTTTTTAAACTTTTTATTTTAATAAATTTATTTTATTATTATTTTCTTTCTTTGTTTTTTTTTTTCTTTCTCCCTTTTCCTCAGAGCCATGTGGCTGACAGAGTCTTGGTGCTCCAGCCAGGTGTCAGGCCTGAGCCTCTGAGGTGGGAAAGCCGAGTTCAGGACATTGGTCCACCAGAGACCTCCCAGCCCCTTGAAATATCATTTGGCAAGAGGTCTCCCAGAGATCTCCGTCTCAATGCTAAGACGCAGCTCCACTCAACGACTAGCAAGCTCCAGTGCAGGACACCCCATGTCAAAAAACTAGCAAGACAGGAACACAACCCCACCAATTAGCAGAGAGGCTGCCTAAAATTATAATAAGTTCACAGACACCCCAAAACACACCACTGGATGTGGTCCTGCCCACCAGAAAGACAAGATCCAGCCTTATCCACCAGAACACAGGCACCAGTCCCCTCCACCAGGAAGCCTACACAACCCACTGAACCAACCTTACCCACTGGGGGCAGACACCAAAGAGAATGGGAACTATGAACCTGAAGCCTGTGAAAAGGAGACCCCAAACACAGTAAGTTAAGCAAAATGAGAAGACAGAGAAATACACAGCACATGAAGGAGCAAGGTAAAGGCCCACCAGATCAAACAAATGAAGAGGAAATAGGCAGTCTTTGTGAAAAAGAATTCAGAGTAATGAGAGTAAAGACGGTCCAAAATTTTGGAAATACAATGGAGAAAATACAAGAAACATTTAACAAGGACCTAGAAGAACTAAAGAGCAAACAAACAATGATGAACAACACAATAAATGAAATAAAAAATTCTCTAGAAGGAATCAATAGCAGAATAACTGAGGCAGAAGAACAGATAAGTGACCAGGAAGATAAAATAGTGGAAATAACTGCCATGGAGCAGAATAAAGAACGAAGAATGAAAAGAATTGAGGACAGTCTCAGAGACCTCTGGGATAACATTAAAAGCACCAACATTCAAATTATAGGGGTCCCAGAAGAAGAAGAGAAAAAGAAAGGGTCTGAGAAAATATTTGAAGAGATTATAGTTGAAAACTACCCTAATATGGAAAAGGAAATATTCAGTCAAGTCCAGGAAGTGCAGAGAGTCCCATACAGGATAAATCCAAGGAGAAACATGCCAAGACACATATTAATCAAACTATCAAAAATTAAATACAAAGAAAAAATGTTAAAAGCAGCAAGGGAAAAGCAGCAAATAACATACAAGGGACGCCCTATAAGGTTAACAGCTGACCTTTCAGCCGAAACTCTGCAAGCCAGAAGGGAGTTGGCAAGACATATTTAAAGTGGTGAAAGGGCAAAACCTACAACCAAGAGTACTCTACCCAGCAAAGATCTCATTCAGATTTGACAGAGAAATTAAAACCTTTACCGACAAGCAAAAGCTAAGAGAATTCAGCACCACAAAACTAGCTTTACAACAAATGCTAAAGGAACTTCCCTAGGCAGGAAACACAACAGAAGGAAAAGACCTACAAAAGCAAACCCAAAACAATTAAGCAAATGGTACTAGGAACATACATACAGATAATTACCTTAAATGTAAATGGATCAAATGCTCCAACCAAAAGACACAGACTGGCTGAATGGATACAAAAACAAGACCCATATATATGCTGTCTACAAGAGACCCACTTCAGACCTAGGGACACATACAGACTGAAAGTGAGGGGATGGAAAAAGATATTCCATGCAAATGGAAATCAAAAGAAATCTGGAGTAGCAATTCTCATATTAAAGACTTTAAAATGTAGACTATTACAAGAGACAAAGAAGGACACTACATAATGATCAAGGGATCGATCCAAGAAGAAGATATTACAATTGTAAATATTTATGCACCCAACATAGGAGCACCTCAGTATATAACACAAATGTTAACAGCTATAAAAGGGGAAATTGACAGTAACACAATAATAGTAGGGGACTTAAGCCCAGTTTCACCAATGGACAGATCATCCAAAATGAAAATAAATACGGAAACACGAGCTGTAAGTGACACATTAAACAAGATGGACTTAATTGATATTTATAGGACATTCCATCCAAAAACAACAGAGTACACCTTCTTCTCATGTGCTCATGGAACATTCTCTGGAATAGATCATCTCTTGGGTCACAAATCAAGCCTTGGTAAATTTAAGAAAATTGAAATCGCATCAAGTATCTTTTCTGACCACAACACTATCAGACTAGATATCAATTAGAGGAAAAAAACTGTAAAAAATACAAACACATGGAGGCTAAACAATACACTACTAAATAACCAAGAGATCACTGAAGAAATCAAAGAGGAAAGCAAACAATATCTAGAAACAAATGACAATGAAAACAGGATGACCCAAAACCTATGAGATGTAGCAAAAGCAGTTCTAAGAGGGAAGTTTATAGCATTACAATCCTACCTCAAGAAACAAGAAACATCTCAAATAAACAACCAAAACTTACACCTAAAGCAATTAGAGAAAGAAGGACAAAAAACCCCCAAAGTTAGCAGAAGGAAAGAAATCATAAAGATCAGATCAGATATAAATGAAAAAGAAATGAGGAAATGATAGCAAGCATCAATAAAACTAAAAGCTGGTTCTTTGAGAAGATAAACAAAATTGATAAACCATTAGCCAGACTCATTAAGAAAAAAAGGGAAAAGACTCAAATCAACAGAATTAGAAATGAAAAAGAAGTAAAAAACTGACACTGCAGAAATACAAAAGATCTTGAGAGACTACAACAAGCAACTGTATGCCAATAGAATGGAAAACCTGGAAGAAATGGACAAATTCTTAGAAAAGCACAACCTTCCAAGACTGAACCAGGAAGAAATAGAAAATATAAGCAGACCAATCACAAGCACTGAAATTGAAACTGTGATTAAAAACTTTCCAAGAAACAAAAGCCCAGGACCAGATGGCTTCACAGTCGAATTCTATCAACTTTTATTTAGAGAAGAGCTAACAACTGTCCTTCTCAAACTCTTCCAAAATATAGCAAAGGGAGGAACACTCCCCAACTCATCCCACGAGCCCACCATCACCCTGATACCAAAACCAGACAAAGATGTCACAAAGAAAGAAAACCACAGGCCAATATCACTGATGAACATAGATGCAAAAATCCTCAACAAAATACTAGCAAACAGAATCCAATAGCACATTAAAAGGATCATACACCACGATCAAGTGGGGTTTATCCCAGGAATGCAAGGATTCTTCAATATACTCAAATCAATCTATGTGATACACCATATTAACAAGCTGAAGGATAAAAACCACATGATCATCTCAGTAGATGCAGAAAAAGCATTTGACAAAATTGAACATCCATTTATGATTAAAAGTAGGCACAGAGGGAAGTTACCTCAACATAATAAAGGTCATATATGACAAACCCACAGCCAACATTGTTCTCAATGGTGAAAAACTGAAACCGTTTCCACGAAGATCCGGAACAAGACAAGGTTGCCCAATCTCACGACTATTATTCAACATAGTGTTGGAAGTTTTATCCATAGCAATCAGAGAAGAAAAGGAAATAAAAGGAATCCAAATTGGAAAACAAGAAATAAAACTGTCACTGTTTGCTGATGACATGATACTATACATAGAGAATCCTAAATATACTACCAGAAACCTACTAGAGCTAATCAATGAATTTGGTAAAGTAGCAGGATACAAAATTAATGCACAGAAATCTCTTGCATTCCTATACACTAATGATGAAAATTCTGAAAGAGAAATTAAGGAAACATTCCCATGTACCACTGAAACAAAAAGAATAAAATACCTACGAATAAACCTACCTATGGAGACAAAAGACCTGTATGCAGAACACTATAAGACACTGATGAAAGAAATTAAAGATGAAACAAACAAATGGAGAAATATACTATGTTCTTGGATTGGAAGAATCAACATTGTGAAAATGACTCTACTACCCAAAGCAATCTACAGATTCAATGCAATCCCTATCAAACTACCAATGGCATTTTTCACAGAACTAGAACAAAAAAATTCACAGTTTGTATGGAAACACAAAAGACCCTGAAGAGCCAAAGCAATCTTGAGAAAGAAAAACGGACCTGAAGGAATCAGTCTCCCTGACTTCAGTCTATACTACAAAGCTACAGTAATCAAGACAGTATGGTACTGTCACAAAAACAGAAATATAGATCAGTGGAACAGGATAGAAAGCCCAGAGATAAACCCACGCACCTATGGTCAAATAATCTATGACAAAGGAGGCAAGGATATGCAATGGAGAAAAGACAGTCTCTTCAATAAGTGGTGCTGGGAATACTGGACAGTTACATGTAAAAGAATGAAATTAGAGCACTCCCTAACACCAAACACAAAAATAAACTCAAAATGGATTAAAGACCTAAATGTAAGGCCAGACACTATAAAACTCTTAGAGGAAAACATAGGCAGAACACTCTATGACATAAATCACACCAAGATCCTTTTTGACCCACCTCCTAGAGAAATGGAAATAAAAAGAAAAATAAATAAATGGGACCTAATGAAACTTAAAAGCTTTTGCACAGCAAAGGCAAGCATAAACAAGATGAAAAGTCAGCCCTCAGAGTGGGAGGCAATATTTTCAAATGAAGCAGCTGACAAAGCACTAACCTCCAAAATATACAAGCAGCTCATGCAGCTCAATATCAAAACAACAAAAAACCCAGTCCAAAAATGGGCAGAAGACCTAAATAGACATTTCTCCAAAGAAGATATA
The DNA here is from genome assembly GCA_004363435.1 of Platanista minor. Classification (NCBI taxonomy): domain Eukaryota; kingdom Metazoa; phylum Chordata; class Mammalia; order Artiodactyla; family Platanistidae; genus Platanista; species Platanista minor. The sequence continues at coordinate 14,385 of RJWK010055331.1, forward strand.
CAGATTGCCAACAAACACATGAAAGGATGCTCAACATCACTAATCATTAGAGAAATGCAAATCAAAATTACATTGAGGTATCATCTCACACCGGTCAGAATGGCCATCATCAAAAAATCTAGAAACAATAAATGCTTGGAGAGGCTGTGGAGAAAAGGGAACACTCTTGCACTGCTGGTGGGAATGTGAATTGGTACAGCCACTATGGAGAACAGTATGGAGGTTCCTTAAAAAACTACAAATAGAACTACCATATGACCCAGCAATCCCACTACTGGGCATATACCCTGAGAAAACCATAATTCAAAAAGAGTCATGTACCAAAATGCTCATTGCAGCTCTATTTACAATAGCCAGGAGATGGAAACAACCTAA
>RJWK010055332.1:0-14759 GCA_004363435.1 Platanista minor
GCAGCCCTCATAAAGGCTGATAGGCTTGTATGTTTTTTCACTCAGCTGCCCACAGCTCTGCTCATCCTCACAAGCCCTTCTGCTCTCAAAGCCTCAGGGAAGATAGAAGGGGGCTAGCCTAGTGCTCCTCACTCACTCCTGTTCTTTCTCTATCTTCCTTCTCCAGGGACTTCCAGGCCCCAAAGGAGAAAAGGTAAGTGATGCTGGAGGCTGTCCAGATGCAGTAGGCTGATAAAGGAGGCCAGAAACCTGCCTTCAAACCCCAGCTCCAGAGTGTGACCTTGGGCAAGTTACATCCCTTCCTGGAGCCTTACTTTCCTCATCTGTGAAGTGGGGCTAGTGGTGCCTACCTCCTAAAATGGTTACAAGGCTTACATTTGACAATTTAAAGTACCTGGAGGGTTGAATCCGAGTTCTCCAGGCACCAGAGTGTAACAAAACTCAAAGCACAGTCTACCCAGAGTGATGAGTTTCCAAAATAATCAATCTTGAGAAGGGGACGGTGCCAGAAGAGCCTGTGGAATTGAACACTAACTGTTGATGGCATTCTTTGTGGGGAGGACACCCCCCGCCAGGAAAACAAATGGCAGAGAGCTAACTCTGAGATATTTGCAGCCCTTTGTGAGAAGGTCTTCCCTGACGTTTGGCACTAAATGTCACAGTCAGACTCCTGGAGGGCTGCGAACTCCAAGTGACTTGGAGGGGAGAAGGAGAGAGGGGAGACCTGTGTGTCCCACAGTGAGGGGAGGGGCCATAACAGAGCTGGGTGTGGTAGAACCGATGGACACTTCTGAGGCAGGGCAGGGCTGGGCTGGGCTGCGCCACTGCGATGTGGCCCACATAGGTCAGGGCAGCCAGGGTTCCAGTCCATCCTCAGGGCTGAGCAAGGCACAGGATCTGGTGTTCAGGGCCTCAGGTTTGCATTACAGCTCCACCACCAACTGTGTGGCCTTTGGCAAGTTACCCAGCTCTCTGGGCCTCAGTTTTTCCATCTGTAAATTAAAACCAACCTCTCATGGGGAAGACTGCGCGAGGTAACCATCTGAATGTTCTTTGTAGATGATGAGACACTCGTGCAGTTGGCAGGTACAGTGATTGCCTTCCTGCCAATTCTGGCTGATGCCACCGAGTCATAGAAATGATTAAGATAGGGGCTTTGAAAACAGAGAGAAATTGAAGTCTTGGCATCTACTGCTACATAGTGTACTGCCCCAAAACTTGGTGACTTAAAACAGTAAATCAATTTTCATCCCTCATTATTCCCAGGTTCGGGGGTTCCATTCTGCTGTGTCTGGGGGCTGCCAATAGATAACAGACCACCTGGCTCCAAGTCCTGGATCTACTAGCTGTGTGACCTTGGGCAAGTTACTTAGCCTCTCTGTGCCTCAGTTTCCTCATTGGAAATGGAGATAACATAGAGCCTGAATGGTATTTTGTTAGAATGAAGTGAGACTGTGTATATGGAGCACTGAGCACAGAGTAAATGCTTCCACACATGTGAAGTAGTAATAAAAGTAGTGGTGATGTATCACCCTGTTTTTTGTTCCTAGGGTGCACCAGGAGACTTTGGCCTACGGGTAAGAACGGAGCAAGACCCTCCCCTGATCCCACATGGTTTGTTTCATATCATAATAAGGTATACCTAGCGTTTCTTCTGGATCCCTATGCTTATCACAGAAAAAAGTGAGCAAGCAGCCCCTCCTGACCCGTGGTCTATCTCACTGCCTGTTTTCACTTCAACATCCTCTGGGTGGAAGCCCCTAGCACCTTGATTTGGCAGAGGCTGCCATCCCCTGCACAGACAGGGACTCTCTGGCAGATATCTGGTCACCCTTATCACCATAGGTGGGCAGACAGTGGGGCTGGCACTGGGCCCAGACTGAAGACTGATCTTCCTGAGGGCAGCTGGCACCCAGGAAGAGGGAAGACTGTGGATGGAGCCAGCAGCCCTGAGCCCAGAGTTCAGCTCTGCCACTTACCAGCTGAGTGACCTGGAGTGAGTCACCTTCCCCTCTGAGACTCAGTTTCTCCAAATGTGAATGGGGATGACATCCTTTACCCCAAGCCACTGAGGTAAAGATTCATGGCAATCAGGAAAGTGGGCGCCCAGCACCCCAAGTGGGAACAGTAGATCAGAGTCTCTGTCCAGCCCACCTCCAGCCCTTCATGCCCCCTGGGTCCAGGGACCCAGAAGTGCCTCATTCCGAACCAGGGTTCTCCTTAACAGAGGCTGAAGCAGAGTGGAGACCTCTGCTGGTTGGGCCCCACAAAGCAGGTCTTGGCAATTTGGTGGGGAGCTTAGCTGGGGATGCCCACTGGTGGATCTCTGTGCAGCTCAGGCTTTCCCCAGGCTGGTGGGGGCATTTCTAAAGGGGCTTCCCAAGAGCAGCATTCTAAGCGGCAGGAGGCCAGTTAAGAGCTACCTCCAGAACGGACACAGTAGCACGTCCACTGCATTCTATTGGTCACAGCAGTCACAGGGCCCGTGCAAGTCAAGAGGGTGGAGAAATGGACTCCAGCTCTTGGGGGAGTGCGAGGTCCCATTGAAGAGGAGTCCATGGGATGGGAGCAAGGATAGCACCCATGTTTGGAGAATGTGGTCTGCCACTTCCAATGACCAGGCTTCCTCTCTCCAGGAGGGGTTAAGTGGCTTTGCCTCCAGAAATAGCCTGGTCGTTTCTAAATCACTCTCCTGCCTTTCTCATCACAACACCTGTTTGCCAACTAGATGGTTTTCCAGAGGCTCAGTCTAGGATTTATAAGTAGAGACCATCACGTGTACAGTCGCCGAATCCTTAAGGTAGACTGGTGGAGTCTGGGCTGCTGGTGTGAGCACTCCCCTCGACTCACCCCACATTCCCAGGGGGAGACCTCAGCCATCCGATCCTGGTGGGAGGAGGAGGAGGAGGCTGACCAGCCTCATTCCAAGTAACTCAGGAGAAGACCCTAAACCCCCTCTAGAACCTGCTCAAGTATCTACACCCATTTTCTGCCTTGATAAGGAGCTTCCAGACCATTGGTTCCCATCCTGAGCCCTTGAGCTATTAAAGGAGCAGCAGGGGGTGGGGTATCTTCAACTGATTCCTAACACAGTGTAAAATGAAACAGGAATGACCCACCACTATTGCCACTCTGCTTGGGTGACCTTACCAAACTCAATTGTCTTTTGGCTGGAATTCTATCTTCTTGGTCAGGATCCTGGCTGAGTCAGACTGATGAGAAGATCTGCGTGGTGGACATTGACAGCTTCAGTTTATTTTTTAATTAGGAAAACAAGTGAGCTATGTCTTAAGGGCAGTGGTCTAGAGAACCAAGTTCTCTCATATCGTGGGGTCACAGATGAAAAATACTGTCTAAAAGAGACTCTTGCCTCAGTGGCCAGAGGAGACAGTGCCTTTCCTAGCTCTGTAACCCTGGGTAAATGATTACATTCTCTGACCTCTGGCTACTCCATCTGTAAAATGGGACAATAGCAGTGCCCTGGCCAGATGGTCACAGGGTTGGGTGAGATAACCTCCAGGTAGGCCTCACTCCTCAGAGCTTGGCACACAGCAGGGGCCCGATCCACAAAAGGCTTCTTCCTTTCTTGGTGACAGGAAGGTTGGGAACTGCTGGCACTGTGAGCCAGATGTGCCACATTACTGTGCCCTGAGCCAGTGCTGGGTGGGTACCACTGAGGCAGCAGGAAGTGCTGGGGGCACTGTGGTCTCTCCTCCTCTCCTCCTTGCAGGTGGGGCCACAAGGTGAGGGCTCTGGCTGCCTGAGGTCTGACCCATTACTAACACAGCCAAGAGTGAGGGATTTGGTGCTGCATGAGAGAGACGGTGTGGTCCATTGTCGCTCTTTTTTTTTTTTTTTTTTTTCTGAGATAATTAAAAATTCACGGGCAGTTGTATCCATCATCCAGTTTCCCCCAATGGTGACATCTTGCATCGCTGTAGTACAAACCTCACAGCCAGGAAATTGACACTGATATAATCTGCCAACCTTATTCCAGTTTCACCCATTTTACTTATTTGTGCGTCTACTTATTTCCATGCAATTTTATCACCCTTGAGATTCGTGCAACCACCACCCAAAGATCCCTCCTGCTATCCTTTTATAGCTGCAGTTACCTCTCTCCCTGCCCCCATTCCTAACCCCTGGCAACCACTAATCTGTGCTCCATCTCTATAAATTTGCATTCCAAGAATCTCATGTAGATGCAGTCATCTAGTAGCCACCTTCTGAGATTGGCTTTTTTCACTCATCATAAATCTCTTGAGATGCATCCAAGTTGCTGCATGTGTCAGTACTTTGTTCCTTTCTATTTATTGCTGAGCAGTATTCCATGACATAGGTGTACCCCAGTTGTTTAATAATTCACCATTGAAGGACATTTGGATTGTTTCCTGTTTGGAGCTATTATGAATAAAGCTGCTGTGAACATTCATGTATGGGCTTTTGTGTGAACATGTTTCTATTTATCTGGGACAAATGCCCAAGAGTGTGCCTCTGTCACTTAATAAAGCAGGAGCTGACCAACCATGAAGGTCTTTCAGGAGGCTTGCAGTCCCCATTCCAGAAGGAAGGGGGCTGGTTGGGCACTTGTGCTTTGTCCCACACCTAGTGTGTCTCATCTCTCACCTAAACACCATAGCTGGGCTTCAGGCACTGAGAGCTGGAGACATGGAACATGCCGTGGAGTGTACAAGATCCTATTGGCCTCTTATGCAGAGGTATAGGGACCTGTCCCTTTGTGTGGCCACCAAGAATTGGCAGGAGGCCCAATAACAAACCCCTTTCCTCTGAGCCTGCCGAGGGCTGGGAAGGTGAAGGCATCTGGCAGCCCATCTGAGGAGGCCTCTCTCTGGAGGCCAGAACCCCTTCCCCTCAGCCTCAGAGTCATGCTGGGCCCCATCTCTTTCAGGGAGATCAAGGGCAAGATGGAGCTGCTGGGCCTCCAGGGCCCCCAGGACCCCCTGGGGCCCGGGGCCCTCCTGGCGACACTGGGAAAGATGGCCCCAGGGGAGCACCAGGCCCAGTGGTAAGAGAGAGCATGGAGCTGGACCACCCAGTATGTGGTTCTGTACTTAACTCCAAACCCTGATCCTAGAATCAATGCCAGCCCTAGCCCTATCCCAAACACCAACCAGACTCTTACTCCAGTCACACCTTAAATCTGACACTAACCAGGTCCTTAACCCCAATTTAGACCTTGACCCCAAACTCACTCCCAAATCCAGATCCACACCCCCAATTCAGATTGTTATCCAGACCCTAACTCTCACCCCTACAGACTCTGACCCAACCCTTATCCCCACACTCTAACCCCAAATAGATTCATAGACCCTAACCCTAACCTTGGTTATAGTCTCAGTCCCAATCCACACCCTGAGACCCATATGAGGCTGCTGTCTCTGCAGATCTCTACCAACCTCTTCTCCCTCTCTCTCTCTCTCCCTCTCAGTCTCTCTCTCTTTCTTTTTCTCTCTCTATTTTTTCTTTACTTCTCTCTCTCTTTCTCCCCAGTACTAAATAAGCTTCGGTTGTCTTCCCTAGTCCTAACCCCAATACCGGAGGCCAAATCTCATTGTACTGCCTCTTTCCTTCACCCAGGGGCTCCGACCTGTACTTTCTCTCCAATGCAGAGCTGGCACCTCCACCAAACTGCCGCCAGGGTCCCCTGTCAGGGCAACTACTCAATCGGCTCACCAATTCCTTGTCATGTTGGGCATATAATTCCCTGAGCCTCAACTTTCTTGTCTGTGGGGTGGGGACAGTGATGCCCACTTTTCAGAAGTTTGGTGAGGACAAAATGTACTTGCAGCCCCAGCCCAGGGTCTGGCGGGAGATGGGGGCTCAGTCAACTGTGAGCCCCTGCCTCCCCTCATTGCTCTCCTCTTATGCCTCCTCAGGGTGCCAAAGGAGAAGCTGGACAAGATGGCGAGACGGTCAGTATCCAGGGCATTTCAGAGGCCCGGGCTGGCAGGACTGTGGTTCCAGGCCCAGAAGCCCCTCTCCCACACACACCCACACTGGGGTTGGGAGTGAGGCTGTATGTGTGTGCACACCTGCACTCTTGCCCCCCACCACCTGTGGGGAGCAGACAGGCCAGGACTCCAGTCCCAGCAGAATTCTCACAGACCCAGACCCCTGGGAGGGAGCCTGCAGTCCACTTGTCACTGCTTGAGATCTAAAGCAGATTTCTGTCCAAGATACGAACGGGTGGCACAGCCGGGTTCCAGAGACAGCCCTGCCTGCCCTCTGGGACTTTATAAAACAAGGATGCTAAGGAAGACAGCCCGGGAACCCTGTCTGGGATCACGTTTAACACCCCTTCTTCTCTCATTCTAGGGCCCGAGTGGACCCCCAGGGCCCAAGGTAAGTTCCTCTCACTCCTGTCTCAGGCCTGGGGGTGGGGGGCTCCCTCACCCCACCACCTTCCCCTCCCCCACCCCCACTGAAGCCAAAGTGGCAGGGTTAGAAGACCAAGTTCTGTAACCTTAGGCAAGTGACTTCATCTCTCTGTGCCTCAGTTTACTCATCTGTCAAATGGGGTCATGATAAACTTTTCCTGCCTTCCTTTCACAGCAGGTTGTGAGGATCGAATAATAAAATCCATTAGCTTGTCAGCTCTCTTTTCTTCCCTCCTTGAGCAGCACCTGCCAGGGTGGGAAAGCAGGCTATGGTCCTCCCTGAAGGAGCCAGAGCCCCTGGACTGAGCAGGAGGGAAAGGTGGGAGAGGAGCCCCCTTTAGTGAGTGCCTGCTGGGAGTCAAGGGCCTTCAATACATTCCATCTAATCTCACAACCACCCTCTGAGGCTGGGGGAGTCAAGGCCCCTCTTTCAGGAGCAGTGACTTTCCCAGGGTCACTCAGCTTGGGAGGGACCAGGTCAGGGTCGGAGTGGAGTCCAAGACCGTCAGCCCCAGCACCCACATGCATCTCTCTGAGGGGCTCGGGGTCTCTGGGCTGCACTGGATGGGGGTCATCAGGGCCACTTCTACCAGAGGAGCAGGCGCCTCGTGTCCAGGTGGCTCTGACATCTCTTGCATCCCCACTGTCTCCCCCTCAGGGTGAGCCCAGTGTTCCTGGAAAGAAGGTGGGGGTGGCTGTGGATGGCCTTCTTGGCAGGCATGTGGGAAGTGGCTGGAGAGAAGGGCAGGGGCTGGGCACGGCGGAACCCAACCTAACTCCTGACTGTGGGTGGCAGCTCTGACCTCTGTCTCTGAAGCCAGGATCTCATTCATTCTTTCATTCATTCACTCATTCACTCACTCTTAGAGAAATACATCAAACACATACAATTACTCAAACATATCAGATTTGTTCCCACGTCAAATTGGTTCTCAAAGTGTGATCCCTGGATCAGCAGTATCAGCATCACTGGGGGCGCATTAGACATGTGGGTTCGGGGCCCATCCCAGAGGCCCCGAGTCAGAGACACTGGGGGTGGGCGTGCTCTGTTCAGGCAGCCCACTGAGTGGTGCTGACATGTGCTCAAGTTTGGGAACCACTGACCCAGATTAATCTTCCTCCATTGCTTCCTGTGGCCAGGCCCCCTCCTCCTCTTCCTCCTACTGGGCTCAGCAAAGCTGCCCCCTCCTCCGGGGGACCATCCCCAGCCACCTACTGAAACACATGCTCTCCCTGAGTCCCTCTCTATCCCACCATTCTCTTATATTCTCTTGTCTACTTCCCAGCATGGGGCTATGAATTTATCTGGATATTTCCTTGCCCTCGGTCTCCTCTGACTCATTGAGCAGGGACCCCCATCTGCCTGGCCTGCAGAGGGTGCTCAGAAATGTTTGCTGATGGAGGGGATGAATTCCCTTCCCTTCACCCATCCATCCATTCCTTCTGCACACACCTGCTAAGGTGTGCTCTGGGCTAGTGGGGACAGAGGTGGATCTGACCCCACCCCTGCCCTAGAGGGACGAGGAGGGGAGAGGGGCACTGCCCCAACCCAGTATGACCAGTGCTGCTGTCAGGAGTGGACTGGTGTGCTGGGGAGTGCAGAGGGGGGATGGCCAACTGACTGCCAGAGGACCCCCAGCCAGTGTGTGCAGGTTGAGGGCTGCAGCCTCCACTGTTCTCTCCTCAGGGGGATGACGGGACATCAGGCCAGCCAGGGCTCCCAGGACCCTCAGGGCCCAAGGTAGGTACACGTCCCTCCCTCAGTGGTCCCCCTGCCTCCCACCTCTCCAGTTCCCACCTGCCTGGTAAAGCCCTACGCAGCCCTTTCACATCATGGCACATGGGTTGATGACCAGGACAGGCCAGAGGGAGGCAAGCAGTAAGGCCAGGGTCTCGCTCACCAACGGGCCTGGCAAATCACCCAAGCCATTTGCCTCCCCTCACACCCTCAGGTCTTCTGGTTCCCATCTTAGGTGGCCCCACTCTGCCCAATCCCCAAGGCAGGAACTGGGTGTCTTCCTTGCTTCCCCGACTGCTTAAGACAACCACCAAATCCTGGCCAGCCTGCCTCCAAACTGGCTGAGCTCCTGAGCTGCTCCAATCATAAGCCAAGACCAAACCAGAAGGGGCACTGGTCCTGAGTCCTCTGGGCTGCACTGAGCCCACGCCCCCCAACGCCCAGGTCGGCTCAGGCGCGTTCTCAGGAACTACTCCGGAAGCCCACAGACCCAGGTGGCCCCCAGTCTGCCCCCAGCACTCTCTCACAGCACACGCCTCTGTTGCAGGGCAAGCCAGGGAGCGCAGGGCCTCAGGGAGAGAATGGCGTGGACAGAGCCCCGGGGCCCAAGGTGACATCACAGTCCACTGCTCTGGTTCCCAAAGGTCCATCACGGGGGAGATAGGTGTCACCTCCAATTTGCCCTTTTAAGTTCGGAGTCCGGGAGGTCCCAGGCCCAGGGGTCTTGTTTGATTGGCAATCAGAAGCCCATCTGGGGGCGGGTGGCAGTGGGTCTGGGTGAGTGATGAGGCCTCCACTGCGTAGCTTTGGGCTTCTGGGCCTCAGTGGCCCATCTCTACACAACGAGGGGTCAGAGGAAGGCCTCGCAGGCCCTCCCTCAGGGAGCCCCATTCCTGGGATGCCAGTCACGTCCACTCGGCCCTGTGTCCTTTGGGGAAGAGGGGACTAGACGGGGCAGGGGAACTTTTGGCTTCAGCCCTGCACACCTGGCTACAACCATGCGTCTCCACAGGGGGAGCCCGGCCAGCCAGGCGCCGATGGAGCCACAGGGCCGCGGGTAAGCAGCCACACCAGCAGGATCCAGGGGCCTGATTCCTTCCGAAGCCCCTGTCCCCCAGAGACCCCAGAAGAGCTGGCAGGGACTGGGAGTGTTTTTTTAATAATAATAATTCATTAGTGTGTTTTTTTGTTTTTTTGTTTTTTTGCTTTTAGTCTCATAATACATGCTTTTGGTAAAATGTTCAACTATGGATGTGAAAATAAGAGTCCCGTCCTCTCCCCTCTTCTCCTCCCCAGGAGAGTGTCTGCCCTCCCAGACTCTTTTCTTGGCATATTCAAACATAGACCTCGATTTGTGACATACGGCATTACCCTCCGCCTGCCTTTCCCCCAGCCCCACATCACCCATCACCCCTGTCTCTGGAGCACAGCCACCGCAGCTGGTCCCAGATCTTTTGTGATGAGGCCCTATCAACACACTTTTAGAACTACATCCCAGCCCCTGTTATTGGCCCTGTGATTTCGAGCAATCACATCCCCCTTATGCTCCCAGAGGCTGCCTTCCTCCTCCAAAACACAGGTCTGGGCTTCCCTGGTGGCGCAGTGGTTGCGAGTCCGCCTGCCGATGCAGGGGACACGGGTTCGTGCCCCGGTCCGGTCCGGGAAGATCCCACGTGCCGCGGAGCGGCTGGGCCCGTGAGCCACGGCCGCTGAGCCTGCGCGTCCGGAGCCTGTGCTCCGCAACGGGAGAGGCCACAGCAGTGAGAGGCCCGCGGACCGAAAAAAAAAAAAAAAAAAAGAAACTGAGGTACAAGGGGAGCATCCAGCCGGCACGTCTTTAGTTGGCCCACACAGTGTTTTGGAGGGTTTGGGTGTTTTTGTTTGTTTGTCAACATTTAAAAATCTGAAGCACTTCACATCAAAATCAAACTCTCCATTTTCTCTCAAGAATGCAGGGATGGGCCTCAGTGGGCTTCAATTCCCACGTGAAGGCAAATCACAGCCACCCCCAGGCTAGGCGAAGGTGTGTTCCTCAGTAGGCCCCAGGCATCCTCCTTCCCTTGTGTCACCCCCTGCCTGGCCCCTGGAGTGCTCAGTCAGGGTGCCAGTGCCTGAGAGAATGCAAGGAGACACCATGCTGGGGCCGCCCAGGGTACAGCTGAGAGCTGACCCACAGCTCACTGGCCTGTGTGCAGCCCTGGTTACTAGGTTCTCTGGGTGAGACAGAAATGACTACCATGCTTTTCCCTGAAATTCTTCCTCTTCTTTCTGCCTCAGGGTCCCCCAGGCCTCAAGGGTGAGCAAGGCGACACGGTGGTAATTGACTACGATGGCAGGATCTTGGATGCCCTTATGGTAGTGTTCCTGGTAGACCCTGATACACCCTTGCTGTTCGTTCCCTGAGGGAATATCCATTTACTTTGTGTATAAGTCCTGCACCTCTTTACACAAGGGACCAGTGGCAGCTTAACACAAAGCCTCCACATTCACCGGGTGCCTGATATGGAAGTCAGTGCTGTGTGGAGACCACACGATGCTGAGAGAGCTGCTGTAAATGGGGCCCATGTGGCCCTGATCTCCTCAGAGGCCAAGGCAAAAAGGGAAGCTCGCCCTTCAGAAGCAGGAAGCAGGGCCTCCCAGGGCCTTCCTAGGGAACACAGGCTGGAGGGGGCTGGGTCTTCTAATGACCTCTGGGGGAGAAGAGAGTGGCAAGGCCTGCACCGGGAGGCTCAGGAGATGTGTGGCCTCTGAGCCCTGCCCCAGTGCTGGGCAAACTTGGGACCCATCACCAGTGGAGTGAGGGGTTGGGTGCCAGCTGCTCACAGGTACCAGGGAGGGGAGCTGGGGTGAGGAGAGGTGGTCCTCAGAGACAAGACTGGGTGTCAGCACCTAATCCCACCTGAGCTTCAATTTCAGTTATCTCCTACAGGCCTCAGGAAAGCACAAGCTGATGGTAACGGTGCCCACCCCAGGCCTGCGTGGCGTGGTGTGGTGTGACATGGCCCAAGGATGTGCATGTGCATGGTTGTCCAAGAGCCGCATGGAGAAGCCCTATGGGCTCAGAGAGGCAGGAAGTGGATTTTGGATGCCAGACAGGGACAATGACTGGATTCGATGGGCAGTGGGCTGACATAGAGGGATGAAGGGAATGGTGTGGAAGGTGGGGATAGCTAGAGGCAGGGAGGCCACCAGGGAGGCATGTGCTGGGCCTGAACCTGGAGAAGTGTGGGTGGAATGGAGGAAGGTTGTAAGACCAGGGGTATCTCAATGGAGGAGCGAACAAGAAGGGACAGGTTGCAAGATATTGGAAGCAACCTTAGTGTTGGTTGCTTTCAATGGATAAAGAAGGTGTGTGTGTATATATAATACACACACATACAATGGAATTCTACTCAGATATTTAAAAAAGTGAAATTTTGCCATTTGCAGCAACATGGATGGACTTGGAAGGTATTATGCTAAGTGAAATAAGTCAGACAGAGAAAGACGAATACTATATGATATCACTTATATGTGGAATCTAAAAAATACAACAAACTAGTGAATATAACAAAAAATAAGACTCACACATATAGAGAACAGTATACAGAGTGGTTACCAGTGGGGAGAAGGAAGTGGGGAGGGGTGATATAGGGGTAAGGGATTAAGACATACAAACTATTATGTTTAAAATAAGCTACAAGGATATATTGTACAACACAGAGAACATAACCAATATTTTATAATAACTATAACTAGAGTATAACCTTTAAAAATTTGAATCACTATTTTGTACACCTGTAACTTATATAATATTGTACATTAACTATACCTCAGTTGTTAAAAAGTGGGGGCAGGTTAGTGAGAGGAGGTGGAGGGAAGAGACCTGGAACTTGCTGGGCTGGGAGCTGGGCAGCTGCAGCCTTTGTGAAGGGGCATGAGTGTTGGGGGTGATGGTGGGCAGCGGGCCTGTGGGAGTCCTGGGTGGGGACAGGAATTTGGGAGTGAAGACACCATCTCCTCCCAGGGAAACCGAGGGATGCCCGGGACCAGCAGATGGCACCAGAGTTCACAGGAGAGGCAGAGAGCACGGTGCTAGGCCACTAGTGGGAATGTGATCTTTGGCTGGCCTTGAATGCCAGCAAGTGTTTTACACTTGCTTCTAGAGGCAATGGGGAGCCATCGCAGGATCTTGAGCAGGAGTGTGTTGTGACAAAACCTATACTGAGGGCAGAGGGGTTCTGGGCCCTTCATGGCAAATAGACACTGTGACGTCTTACCCGATACCTGGTGCAGTCTGCCTGGTCTCCCCCAAGACACAAGGCCTGACCTGACTAGGTGGGAAGGGGGCTATAAGGGTCACTGCTGCCTCCAGATGCAGGGGTGGGTGGGAAGTGATGGGGAGGCCCCACCTGAATACTGACCCCTTGACTTTCACACACAGGGTCCTCCTGGGCCACAGGGGCCCCCCGGGCCACCAGGGATCCCCGGAGCCAAGGTCAGTGCAGATGTAGCTATGTGGTCCCCCCAGGCCCCTGTCTCCAGGGCCCACCTCCCCTCTCCCCTCTGCCTCTGCTTCTCTCCCAGCACCCTGGCCTGGCTTCTGGGGCTCAGAGAAAGTGGCCCTGCTCCTTCCTAACCAAGCTGGGTGCCTTCTTCCTGGCCCCGGGTTCTCCCTGGGATCATTCACACGTGTAATCCATAAATGGGCCCCTCATGATGTCACAAATTCCTGTAGATTACATAGACATTCCTATGGCCTGTGTGCGTCATTTACACCTGCCCACTTGGTTCAGGAGAAGGAGCCCAAGACTTTGAAATCAGGCAGGGTCTGGTCTCTGCCATCATCCCTGGGCTGTGTGGCCTGGAGCCTCAGCTTCCAAATCTGTAACCTACCAACCTACTATAGCCACGGGCTGCACCTGCCCATAGGGGCTGAGGAAATGGAGAGGGTGGTCGGTGCCTGGCACTGTGCTGGACACCCAGTGGGCATCTTCTTGAAGCTCCAACTTCAGGGACCCAACCCAGGGCTGGTGTGCTGGTCAGGGGAAGCAGCCTGGCCACAAATTCCTGCCAGGAGCTGTGGGACACCATAACCCCACTTGCTGTCTATTCCTTTCCAGGGCGAACTCGGATTGCCTGGTGCTCCAGGAATCGACGGAGAGAAGGTCTCTGGGCCTTTCATTTCCTTGGTGATGCTGGTGCCTGGCATCAGACTGTGTGTGTGTGTGTGTGTGTGTGTGTGTGTGTCTGTGTCTGTGTCTGTGTCTGTGTCTGTGTCTGTGTGTGTGTTTGTGTGTGTGTGTGTGTGCAGAGTTGGAGAGAGGTTCTGCCCTTAGACCTCAGGCAAGCTACTCACTTTCTGGCAGACTTAGTTCCTCACCCACAGGTGTATAACAGGGCTGCCATGAGGGTTAAATAACTGTGTATGGAACACACTTGAGAGCAGTGCCGGCACGTAATAGCAAAGAGTCTTCAAATGTTAGCTAAAAGTATCACTGTCGTTATTAATATTATTCCAAGTGTACGTGTGTGTGTGATCCTACATAGACGCGACAGTGTCCATGAGAACCACTTAACATTCGTGGGTGTGCTTTAGCACTGGGTCCCTCCTGTGTGGCACACAGTGGATGTTACAAAATTGGTTGAATGAGGGAATACAGTGGCTGGAAGTGTGACTGAGGGATGGTTGGTTGTATGTGGGGCTCCCACCATTGGCTCCTGAGATGTGAGCACAAGGTTGGCCCCAAACCCCATATGCGCCCCTTGGTAGCTGCCCAGTCACAGTCCCACTTGCTCCACCGCCTCTGTCCCCTGCCCCACCCTGCACCCCTGCTTGCAGTGAGGCAGGCCAGGGCTGCCCCTTCCCTGTCTCCGACCAGGCCCCTCTGCTCATTCATCACCTGGTCTGGAGAGGAGGACCCACAAGGAGGAGGTGGGGGTCTGGCTTGACCTAGACTAAACTCTGGGGACCTGCCAGCGTTGGGGGGAGGGAAAGTGCCTACTGTACCTTGTTCTGCGGTTTTCAGGGTCCCAAAGGACAGAAAGGAGACCCAGGAGAAGCCGGGCTGATAGGACCCAAAGGGGAAGCAGGAGAGATGGGCCTGTCAGGCCTCCCGGTATGTGGCTGGGTGGACCTCAACCTACTTGCCGCATGCAGGGGTCCCAAGGTGAATGCGTGCCCCCGACGGTGGCTGCCAGGGGCTGGGGCCCTATGGTCCTAGTCTCAGGCCAGCCCTGGCCCACTGGGCCTTTGAAGGGAAGCTCTGGGCTGCCCTGACTCTGAGCCCCCACTTCTCCTCTGTAGAAGGACCTACCACTTACCTCCCAAGGCCTCCTTAAGGTGAAATAATGCGTGCCCCCGCCTAGTGTCCGGTGGTTAGACTGGGAGCTCTGACAGCCCACGTTTGCATCCTGCTCCATCTCTTACTGACTCTGGAACCCTGCACAAGTGACCTATCCTCCCTGGGCCTCAGTTTCCTCAGCCCTAAAATGGGGGTGAATAAAAAGAAACGAAATTGAGTTATTTGTAGTGAGGTGGATGGACCTAGAGTCTGTCATACAGAGTGAAGTAAGTCAGAAAGAGAAAAACAAATACCGTATGCTAACACACATATATGGAATCTAAAAAAAAAAAAAAAAAA
>RJWK010055333.1:0-14757 GCA_004363435.1 Platanista minor
TCGTACTAGCCCAGAGCTAGAAGTCACCCTAGAGATCCCTGGCTGTGCATCTGTTGGAACTACAGTAGCAAGACCCGAGGCTTGGGTTGAGCTCCCCAGATCGTGCTTCTAGAGATGGACAAGCCAGTCTTTGCCCGGGACCTCCAGCGTTCACCTGCCTGTTGGGGATCCCCGGCTTTGTCAGCTTTGTCTCAGACCCTCTACAGAGCTGTCCCTGGGAGCGGAGGAGAGTAATGCAGTGTTTTCCTTTGGCGACAGGAATTAAAGGACATCGTTCTCTACCTTTGTGATACCTGCACCACACTCTGGGCCTTTCTGGATATCTTCCCTTTGGCTTGCCCAACCTTCCAGAAACATGACTTCTGTTACAGGTACAGAGGTAGTTGTGGCTGTTGAAGTCGAGGTTGGAGTTCACATCTTCGTTCAGCAAGTATTTATTGGGTGCTTAGGATGCACCAGGCCCTCTTCCAGCTCCTGCCTGTGTGGAGGCTGCGTTTGGGAAGCACTGCTCTTTGGGGCTAAGAACAGGGGAGGGGAGGAAGAAAAACACCAACCCAAGAGTCGGGCAGTTTCAATTCAGTCCCGTTTTGTTTCAGAGCCCCTGTCACAGGCAGGCACAGGGAGTGACAGATGATAAGGAGTGGGCTGAGGACTTCAGCCTCCAGCCCAGGGAAGAGCACACGTGAGGACGTGAGCAGATGTGCGCCCGCGTGGCGCCAGCTGTTGGGGCCGAGTTATGAACACAGACGAGGGAGCAAAGTTCTATCTGGTGAAATAAGAGAAGGTTTCAGGGCGACCCTTAACTGAGGTCTTAAGAATGAACAGCAACCTTCCAGGCAGAGAAAGGTTTCCATTGCCGGAAGGGCGTTCAGGCTGGCGGAGTGAAGCCTGCGGAGGCCCAGTGTGTGTTCCGGGGAGAACGGGAGTGGAGTGTGACACGAGGGGCGGGTGCGGGCGTGGGGAGCAGGCGACAACCAGAGACGGCTCCAGGGAAGTCAGACTTGGTTTGATGTGTGCTGGCAGGAAGTGGGGTCTTTATTGTACAGGCAGGAGGGAGGCCCTGGAGGCTTTTATCCAAAGAACTCATAGAAAGATCCTGCTATGATGAAGAAAGATACCAAGGGGGATACGGGGCGGGGAGGGAGACCCTCTTTGCCCACTCAGCACCGTGGGCATCTTTTCCGTGTGCAGTGAGAAGAGGGTGCGCGGGGGGTGGGCTGGTAACTGGCATAGTGCCTGGCAATGGCAGAAGGTGGGGGTGGGCTGCCCTGTTCTCAGTGGCCTCTGGCTGTTCTTGCCAGGCATCTCTTCCTACCATTTGCAGGAGCTTCTGGGAGCTGCCCAGCTCTGTCCACCCAGCCCTCTATCCATTCGGTCATTTGCTCACCCATTCAACAAAACATTTATCTAGCCCTGGCATGTGCCAGAGATGGCAGCTGGTGCCCTGATCCCGCCTGGATCTCCTCAGCTCGCGAAAATCAGACATGAAGATTGATCAGCCTCCCAGAGAACGTTAGAATAAAGCACTGATCCACACTTTCCCCAGAACCCCAGAAGGAAGGGGTTAGGATGGGACTCTTAAAAATGTTGTCACAGTTTTTAAAAGGTATCTTTTCTCATGGTAAATGTGGCAAATGCTTGTAGGAAATCCCCAAAGGTAGGAAATGAAAATCACTGTGAGAGGTCATATCATGCCGTTCTTAGACTTATTTTCACTCACCATAAGCATTTTCCCATTTTGTGAAAGCATCTTCCCAAACATGGCGCAGATGGCTTTGGAAAGGGTCTTTGGAGATGGGAGGGTCATTTCTGGAAGAGCTGACTTTCCTGCGAGGTACCTGTGGCGGCAGGGGAGCAACTCCACCCATCTCAAGATGAGGAGGAAGGAAAGAAAACACTCTTGACTGCAAGAGACCATGCCTTTGGCAAGTGACACTGCCTCTGACCCACAAACAGCCTGGGGCTGGCTCAGCCTGTTCCAACTGTGCTGGAGGCCAGGAACACCCGCTGAGCGAAGCAGCCCCTCAGTCCCAGAGGGCTCTGGTCAAGGGGCTACCTCCCCAAACAGCCCTCTAGCTAATCTCTCTCAGAACAACCTTCTCCGCCCTCCTCTCTTTCTGTCCTTTAATTCTGTGAACGAATAATACATTCACATGGTTCAAACTCAAAAAGTATAAAATACACATTGAAAGACCTCCCTCTTCCCCTTCCCCAGTTCTGTTCCTCACACACAAGCATCGTGTTAGTTTTTCTTGTGGAATTTTCCAGAGATATGCATATAAATATGCACATATAAGCAAATATACACATTATAAATCTCCTGCCCTCTTTTTAATATTTAATATACTGGCATATTATGAGGACTGTACTGTTTGCATTTTACTTTTAAATTTAATGTACATCTGTGCATAAAGCACCTTCAGTCTTTGGTATGGCTGGGTAGAATTCCGTTGTGTGGGACACCAGCCCCCAAAGATTTAGGTTTTTTCCAACTGTTTGCTATTACAAAAAAATTGCCATAAAGAATAACTTTGCACACAGGTCATTATGTACCTCTTTACAAGTATATCTGAGAAATAAATTCCTAGAAGTAGAATTGTGGGAACAAATGGTATATGCATTTAAAATTTTCACAGATCTCACCAAATCACCCTCTATAGGGGTAGTTTCAGTTAACCCTCCCACCAGCAGTGTATCCTGGCAATGCCTGACTCTGCTTGAGCCAAACTACCCTCTCTGTCGTCTTCTGGGTACCATGCTGTGGGCCTCGAAAGGCCTGCCTCTTTGGGCCTGCTTACCCTCTGCTACGCACAGCACCGCCCTAGGAAAAAGTTGTCAACAGCCAGCCAATTGACAGACTGATGTTTACAGGGTGCCTGCTGCAGATTCAGCACTGTCCTAGTCACGTCAGCTGCATTTCTGGCTTTGGGAAGCTTAAGATGTTCAGAGTTAGAATTACACCCCAGAAGAGAGGTAGCTGCATTTTAAGTTGTAAAAACACGATCTTCTGAGTGCTGTGCATCTAGTTCCGGGGAGGAGTAATCACAGGGGTAAGCGTGATCAGGAAGCGTGTGGCTGGGATGAAGTGTTTCTGTTTTCGCTTTTGTTGAAATTTTTAGTGGAGTATAGTTGATTTACAATGTTGTGTTAGTTTCAGGTATACAGCAAAATGAATCAGTTATACATATATATATATATATATATATATATATATCCATTCTTTTTCAGATTCTTTTCCCATATATCAATAGGTTGCTACAGAATTTTTTTTTAATTTTTTATTTTTTTATTTATTTTGGCTGCATTGGGTCTTCGTTGATGCGTGCGGGCTTTCTCTAGTTGTGGTGAGTGGGGACTACTCTTCGTTGGTGCGTGGGCTTCTCATTGCAGTGGCTTCTCTTGTTGTGGAGCACAGGTTCTAAGGCGCGCGGACTTCAGTAGTTGTGGCTCGCGGGCTCTGGAGCGCAGGCTCAGTAGTTGTGGCACACAGGCTTAGTTGCTCTGCGGCATATGGGATCTTCCCAGACCAGCGATCGAATTCCTGTCCCCTGCATTGGCAGGCGGATTCTTATCCACTGCGCCACCAGGGAAGCCCTGTTACAGAACATTGAGTAGAGCTCCCTGTGCTATACAGTAGGTTCTTATTAGTTATCTATTTTATATATAGTAGTGTGTATGTGTTAATCCCAATCTCCTAATTTAAGGGATGAAGAGTTTAAATCTGAGTTGAGAAGGGGTGGCTGTGAGGTTGCTGAGGTGAGAAGCAGGGTTGGCTATCCTGTGCCAGGTACGGATGTACCAGAGAGGAGTTACACTTTGATGTCATAGGAGGTAGGGAGCTGCTGGCAGTTTTTGAGCAAGAAAAAAGTCACCTTGTATTTGTTCCTCAAACCCCAGTGAGTCCTGGGTGGCCTTCTCATTGCTCTGTTGGGATGAGCCTATCTGGGCCTTGGTTTCCCATATGAAAGGGGGAAGTAGCTCCAGGGCATTTCCCACGAGGCTCTTCCTAGGACCAGCCACTGTGGGACAATCTGGGGTGAACTTCAGGAAGAGCCAGGGTGGTACCAGGAGAAAACTGTGGTGACAACTTGGGAGCAAGAAATAGGCCTTCCCACTCCTTTGAGTTTGCTTTGCTTTTTCTAACGAAGTGTGATATTTGTGAGCTAATCCAGCCTTTTACCCACGTGTGCCACCACAGGCTAGCTTCCTTTTACGAAATAGCAATTCCCGAACTGGAGTCTGCAATTAAGAAGAGGAGGCTTGAAGATAGCAAGTGAGGCGGGGACAAAACTAAGAGTACTGTTGTGGGAGAGAGAAACCCCAGCTCGGGCCCTGCCCTCCGTGGGCCTTGGCATCCCCATCTCTAAGTCAAGGGGGTGGGCCCAAGGACCATGCAGATTTGGCTGGTGCCTCCCTACCTAATGGCCTCCCGGCCTTGGTATTGAAGCCTTTTCCCTTCAGCTGTTGCTCCAAGCTCTTATTGACCTGCTGGTTCCTGACCCCCTGTTTGAGCTGAAAAGTGGCCCTGGAACCAGCCAGCCTCTCAGAGCCTGTAGCCTCTTGCCAACTGCTGTCAACAGCGAACTGTGAGGCTTTCCCAGCCCCTGGGGGCGGGGGCAGGGGTTGGGGGACAAGGGACACCTGCAAATGCTGGAAAGAAGTTCCCTCTGCCTTTTTTGCCTCTCAAATCTACTTCTTTTTTCTCTGTGGCCTTCGAAGGCTGCTAGGTGACCTGTGGCGGAGACTTTCCCATTCCAGGAAGAAGCTACTGGAGATTTTTCACATCCTCCTGAACCAGATCTGCCTTCTCCCAGTCCTAGAAAGCAGGTAAGCACTTGGGAGCCACTGCCCCACCCGGGTGGAAGAGCCCCCTCCCCAAGCCCAGCAGAGGCGTTTCCCTCACTTCATCTTGTCCCTCCCCTGCTCCAGGGTTGCTGAGCAAAGATGGAAACTGAGAAAAATGCCTCTTTCCTCCAACTGGTTGGAGGCCTGGCAGAGGGGTGGGGTGAGCGGGCGAGGAAGGGAGCTGCAGATTGTCTGCATGGAATGAGCTCATCTTGCCTGTGTCCTGTTCCAGCTGTGACAACATTCAGGGCTTCATCGAAGAGTTCCTTCAGATCTTCAGCTCCTTGCTGCAGGAGAAGAGGTGAGCGTGTGGCTGAGCTGGGACAGGCCCATGGCACTCCCACCGGCCCCAGAAGACCTTACGTAATAGAGCCTCTGCCATGTGCTCACAACGGTCTAAGCTTCTGGCATTTGTGGTTGGGCAGCAGACACGGGGAGTGGCCCACAGCAAACCAGCCCCTGTGGCTCCAGCCCTGTCTTCCCCGACACCCTCTCCCCGCCACCCCCGCTGCGCTCTCTCTGGCAGGTTCCTCCGGGACTATGATGCGCTCTTCCCCGTGGCTGATGACATCAGCCTGTTGCAGCAGGCCTCGTCAGCCTTGTATCCTTCCACTGCAGCCCCTGGGACGGGCCTGGCCTGACCGGGTCAGACCCACAGGAGTGGAGGGACATTTGGCCCCAGAACACACAGCCAGCCTTCCCTAGATGCCCGCCGAGGCCCCAGCCCCAGTCTCTGGAGGAGATGACTGCTCTGATCCTTGGGGCAAATACAGCCCTACTTACCCTAGTCTTGGTTGAGCATCTGGGCCTGTGTGACCAAGATGGATTCAGCCCTGCCGTTATGAACCTCACTGCAGGATGAGAGACGGATAATTAAACAGGCAGTTAGAGTGTCATATGGGAGAAATTCAGAGTCAGGGGAAACCAAGGGGGCCTTCAACCCAGTGGAGCTTGGGGTGGGGGTGTCACACGGAAGTGAAATCCAAGTTGAGAATAGCGCAAGGAAGAGGAGGTGGCCAAACCCTGAATTAAGTGTTGCCAGGGGACAGCGGACAGAGCAGGCCTGTCTGAGGAGCCCACAGATGTTGTGTGCAGATTGCAGAGGGCTGAGGGGAAGGGGTCTAGTGGGAGGGGGTTTAGGCCATGGCAGATGAGCTGGGGCCGAGCAGACCTGCATGGCCCAGGGATGGCCCTCACTGAGAAGTTTGGGGTCAGCCCTGCAAGTGCTGGGGAGCCATGGAAGGGTGTGAAGCAGAGGGTGACATTGTCAGTTTCATACTTTGGCTGGTGGGGGGTTGGGTTAGAAGTAGAGTGAGGGGGTCTAGGGCAACTCCCCAGCGTCTGGCTTGGCAATACCCAGGGTAGTAGGGAGGGAGGAGGGGCAGGAACGAGCAGGCCCAAGGGCCATTTTGGTGGCTGGGTAGGTTGCTCAGTCCTGTCTCAGGGACACCCTGTGGGCCCCCAGCCTTTGCAGAAAGCCCACAGCTGGTTTGACAGGAAGCCGAGTGGTAGTGCCCCCACCGGGCCCTCCTCCTGGGGGTCAGTGCAGAGGAGGAGCTGCTGGATTGTCCAAATGCCATGTCCCAGGATGCTCTGCTGCCAGCCCCTGGCCCTGTCTTTACCCAGAGCTGCTTTCTGCTGAATGGCAGGTACCGGGTTTTCAGGCTAGTGTGGCTGTGGTCTGCCTGGCCCGTTTCCTCATGTAGCCCACGTGCCTGTGATGCCCACTGGATGCAGCCCAGACAGCTCCTGGCAGAAGCCGTACAGTCAGATGCTGGGGATGGATTGAGAAACAATGCTGCCTCAGAGCTGCCCTCCCGAGAGACTCCTTAACACGTCCTCACAGGGACGAGACTCGGACCGCCTATATCCTCCAGGCAGTTGAGAGTGCATGGGAAGGGGTGGACCGAAGGAAAGCCACCAATGCCAGAGACCCACCGATGGCTGAGAATCCTAACGGGGTCGTGGAGGCGGTCAGCAGACCGTCATCGCTTCCCCAGAACTCGGAGGAAGAGGAGGTGTGTGACAAGAGTGGTGCTTCCCTTGCTCCCCAGCCCCTCCTGGCCCCATCAAGAGGTTGGGGCAGTGGGAAACCTCCCTTCTTTGTTCCTGCTCTCAGGGAAAAGGGTTTCTTTTGGAGTTGACAGTCTTGAGCTGCTGATCAGCTCTGCATTGCCTTTAGAGGTTCTGAGCTGCGGGCATGCTAGGCGGGGTGTGAGGAAGGCAAGTCGCTTAGCTGTCAAAGCCTCAGTTTCCCCTCCATAAGATGAAGCAATGGAGCTTTTTCCACATGAAATCCTTGTTGCCACTTTCCTCTAAACAGTGGAAACCTTTGATCTAGTGCTTTCATTCCAGGCTTTTCCAGAACTCTCCATTGCCAAGTCTGTGGCCATACTGATTGGCCACTGAGCCCAGGACTCTTCCCTGCATGTCAGGAGACAGCATGATGTGGGGATTAAGACCACACAGTCTCTGGGGTCAGGCAGTTCAGGGACGTATCCTGGTTCTGCCACCGCCAGCTGTGTGGCCTCAGGCACGTCCCTCACATCAGCCTTGGTTTCTCACCTGTAAGGTAGGGACCGCCACTGTCCCCACCTCCATGTGGCTGTGGGATGATGCTCAGAGCTGCTGTGTGGAGTGAGTGCTCTGAGCCTGGCTGGCCCTCAATGCTCCATTGACAGACGCTGCTGCTCTTCCTGTTAGACCCCAGGCCCCGTGACTGCTGTCCCAGGACCTTGGAGAATGACAGCCCCATGTGCCTCCCCGCCGCCCGCCCCCCCTTTTCCCTGTTTGGCTTATTTCAGACATGGAGGAGTTTTATTGTTGTTGTTTTGATTTGTAAATTTCCTTAAAAGCCTAAAAAATTAAGCCATTTTGAGCTGTCTATACACTGAATCCCCCTCATTGAGGCGGAGATAATCAAAGGAGAACATCTCCACATAGGTCTGGTGGTTGCTGTTCCGCTCTGACATCAGTCTCAACCTGTCAGAGCAGGAAAAGGACTTGATTCATAGAAGCCATGGCCGTTTATGGAGAGCCTAGTCCATGCCAGGCACAGTGCTCTGCGTTTTTTGTGCAAAAGCGCACTGCCCCAAGTCACACAGCCAGAAGTAGCTCAGCTGGTAAATCACTTAAGTGACTTGGCTCAGGTCCCTCAGCCAGGAGGGGCAGGGCTGGGACTCAAACCAGGTCCCCTGACTCGAGACCAGCACTGTTGGGGGCCGGTTGCCCTGTCACTGGCCCAACCTAGCCTTCCCCTGCTTCACTCTGGCTCTTCCCACAGTGCCTGGGGGCAGCGGCTGCTCCAGGCCCCGCCGTGTGTGGCGTGGAGCTGGACTCACTCATCTCCCAAGTGAAGGACCTGCTGCCAGACCTTGGTGAGGGCTTCATCCTGGCCTGCCTGGAGCACTACAGCTATGACCCGGAGCAGGTGATCAACAACATCCTGGAGGGGCGGCTGGCCCCTGCCCTCAGCCAGCTGGACCGCGGCCTAGACAGGTGGGAGAGATGGGTGGGAGGAGGCTCACGGCGTCCAGCCCGCCCCGGGGCCCTTGTCAGGGGCCCTTCTTAGTTCCTCTGCCTCCCACGCCTCCTTCCCACGTGTCCCGGGACTCAGCTTGCTTGCTCTTCCCCACAGCAGAGTTTCCCAGCCGTGGAAGCTAATGTCCTCTTTGAGGAAACAGAAACCTCAGGCCCCGGAGGTCCTCACATGCCCCCTGCAGGGCAGAGTGGGCACCGCTGGACTGCCCTGCTCCACCTCGTAGGAAGACCCATTAGAGCCACAGGGATGTGACCAAGGGGTTGAGAGCCTTCAGAGCTCTGATGTTGCTGGCCTGCCCTGTCATTGCCACCTTCCCAGTAGATTCCTTAGGGAGGACAGCCAAAGCTTCTCACTTCCTTCCCAATCGACCTTTTTTTTTTTTTTTTTTTGGCTGCACTGCACGCCTCGTGGGATTTTAGTTCCCGACCAGGGATCGAACCTGGGCCCTCGGCAGTGAGAGCGCAGAGTCCTAACCACTGGACTGCCAGGGAATTCCCCCATACCCACCTTTCCTGGGTTGGGCCCACTGCTTCCCTGAAGGCCCCAGGGAGGCAGAAGGAATAAGTGCAGGAATGGATGTTTCTTCCGTGAATAAATGTTGTTTATTGAATGAATGAATGAAGTTAGCTCTGCCTTTGGACAAGCTCCTCAGCCTCCGTGTGCCCATTTTACAGGTGATGGCACTTGAGGCAAAAAGAGCTTGAGTGACCTCTGACTATCTCATAGGGCTGTCATGAGCAAAACCTGTGTGAATGGCACGCAGGACCAAGGGACACTTTGTATGAGGGGTGGCCGCCTACCCAGGCAGGGGCAGGATTGGACAGGATTGGGCAGGTTTTTAGGCTGTGTCCCAGGTGTGGCTGTTGAAGGGGGGTGGAGTCTCTGACAGATAGGACATGATGGGGGGAGTGGGTGCAGGTAGGCATCCACTAGCAAGGCCCCCTGAAATGGATTTCTGTGCTGCCCCCCTAGCAAGGCCCCCTGAAATGGATTTCTGTGCTGCCCCCCAGACAGGTGAAGCCAGACCCGACTCCCCTGCTGGCATCTCGTCACAACATCTTCCAGAATGATGAGTTTGACGTGTTCAGCAGGGACTCAGTGGACCTGAGCCGGGTACACAAGGGCAGGAGGTGAGTGTGGTGGGCCGTGGGGTTCCAGGGACCCCAACTCTGCAAGTGCAGAGAGAAAGCGAGAAACTCAGGGCCCCCATCTTGTTGGAATTGGTCATGGAGCTTCAGCTCAGGGCTCACCTCATACCTGGCACCCATGTGCTCCCAGCAGCCGAGCTCAGGGTCTCTAATGATCCCGCTTTAGGCTCCAACTCTGCACACAGAGTTAGTGAGTCCTCCTTGTTGACAGCAAAAGGCCAGCGGGACCAAAACGAGCCCCTCTTCCCTTCTTACATCTTTGGAGGTGTCCACCACTGAATCCCTGGATGGGAGAGCTGGGCAGTGCTTCCCAGCAGCTGTTCCTTGACCTGAATTTTTCCATCTGGTGACAAAATGAGCAAATGAAGGACCTGTCCTGAGTGAGCTTTTCAGAAGTGAATGTATTCCATTTTAAGGCCTTTCCACTTATGTTTGGTCTATGTCCTTCTTACTTTTTTGGCATTGAAAAGTCCATTCATGATTTATTCATTTATTCAACAAATATTTGCCTGGTGCTTCTAGGCCCTGGATTTATTAGGTACTGGGGATGTGGTGGGGAGTGAAACAGGCAGGGCCCCTGCCCACGTGGAGTTTGCACTAATCATCTTGGCAAACAAGCAACATGAAATTGCAGATGAAAAAGATTCTCCAAGGTGGAGGTGCTTAGACTTCCAAGCCTCTAGTCGGGGCTTCAGTCCACACAGAAAGGCTCCTTGGAGAAAATGATGTGGGACGACTGTGGAAGGACAAGGAAGGGTCAGTTGTGCAAAGGGGGGCAGGAGAAGCTTTCCAAGCAGAGTGAACAGCAGGGGTAGTGGCCCCGAGGACGTGGAAGCATGGTGAGGGTCGCCTGAGCCGATACATTATATGTTTTGGAAAGATCACCTGGCTTTGGAATGGAGACCCCTTGGAGGGGCTGAGAGTCAGCAGCCACATGGCATGATGGAGAATGGCGGGATCAGACACTGTCAGCCCTGCACTAGACCCCCAGCATTCTCCTGCATGGGGCAGCTTCACGGAATCCAGAAATCTAGGAACCGCTGGATGAGTCCAGCCCGCCTTCTCCCCCAACACATAGATGGAGGTGGTGAGGGTCAGAGGGTGGAGAGGACCTGCCCCGTTCTTGGGATAGGAGCCTCAGTGCCAGAAGCTCAAGCTGTTCCCCATTCCCAGGGCTGTCCAATGCTAGAAGCGTGGCTGACTGCTGGCCTGGGTACCCGGCACAGGCCAACTATAAAGTCATCTGGCTGTCTGAACAGGAAGCATTTGCAAACTGCTTAGTCACGCACGTTTCAACATCCCCAGATCCCAGGTTGGCAATGTTCTCATGTATCAGTGGCCACTGTTCCAGGCCAGAATGACCCTGCCATGGGGAGAGGGGCAGACGAGGAGGGCTGTATCCCTACTCGAAGGAGCTCCCAGCTGCCTGGCAGAGAGACCAGGTAGCAAATGTTTACTGAACTCGTGCTGGGTGGCCCAGGCAGAGTCTCTGTTCATGTGTTCATTATTTATTTATTCATACAGCAAATATTTATTAAGTGATTCACTATCTCCAGATCCTGTGCTAGAGACACCAGGAGACAAGGTGAGCAGGGTGCCCAGGCCTCATCCTCAAAGGGCACAGAGACCGTGGGAAAGACTTAGGACATTAAACAAGCCGTGACAGAGTGGAGAGGTGCCAGGATGGGGCACGAAGGGGCCTCAGCGGGGACCTCTGTCCTGATGCGGGCAGGGCAGGGGGGCTTAGGGCCTTGGCCCTGCCTTCACGGAAAATGTGAGAAATTAAGTAGCACAAGGCAGATCACCCTTGAGTTAAAATGTGTGTGTCATTAAACCAGATACGATATACTCAGTGGCTCAAGTAATAAGGAAATCTGTCCCCTTGGGTGACAGGCAGTCACAGGGTAGGGAAGTCTAGGCTTGGTTGACCTGTGGTGCAGCCACATCATCAAGGGTGCATCTTGCTCCCTCAGGGCCACTGGGTAACTGCAGCTGTTTCAGCTGTGACGTCCAGAAATGACACAGCCAAGAGGAAGTCTGGACCGGGTCTTTCTGCATCTCTCTTAGAGGCCTGGAAACCTTTCCCAGAACTCCCCAGATTCCCCTCACATCTCACTGAGGAACTGGGTCACAGGGCCGAGGTCCAGGACTCCCGGAAAAGGGGGAAGGGGGAAGACCTGAGCAAAATGAGGGTCTGATAGGATTGGGGGTGAGGTAAAGGGGGGTTGTTGGGTAGACACCAAGCACATGTGCCACAGGTGTATAGTAGCTAAGGAAGGAGGAGGTGTGTGTAACGTGGGGTCCCCTAACTCCTTTGGACTGGATAGTAGTGCCCTGGAAGATAATAAGTGTTCTCTCTCAAATTAGTTCTATTGCCAAAAATGTCTGTGCACCCTGTGTGCCTCCTGGAGAGTCACAGGGCACATTAGTACATTAAAGGCTCTGACAAGTCCTGTAGTGAAAAAAATAGGATTCCCTTTGCTGAGCTCAGCAGGTGCCAGGTCCACTTCTGCTCATTGTCTGATTTCATGCTCACATCATCCCTGGGAGGCAGAACTAAGTCTTGGCAAGGATAAGGGGCCAGCCTGTGATCACACCACTCAGGAAGCAGCCAACCAGACTTGAGTCAGGAGGCCTGTGTTATGGCCCTGGCTCTGCTGGTAGAAGATGTGTGACCTTGGGAAAGTTACATTGCCTCTCTGGATCCCCTGATTCCTCACCTGGAAAAGGGGGGCTTTATTGCCTCTGCAGGCCCTTTAGAGGTTCAAAAGTGGGTGTCACCCCACTAAGGGCCAGTTTGAGTTGGGCCTTGAAGGATAGGCTGGAGGAAACAAGGAGGGAAAAAGTGGCACGTTTCAGGAGAGCCCGCGTGTTCCCTGGGCTTGTAGGAGGCCAAGGAAGTAGCTTGCTCCAAATACGGTCTCTGAAGCTACTGCTGCTTGACTGATGTTCTGGCTTTCAGATGGATCCTTTTTTTTTTAACATATTTATTGGAATATAATTGCTTTACAATGTTGTGTTAGTTGCTGCTGTATAACAAAGTGAATCAGCTCTATATATACATATATCAGCATATCCCTACGCTCTTGCGTCTCCCTCCCACCCTCCCTATCCCACCCCTCTAGGTGGTCATAAAGCACCGAGCTGATCTCCCCGTGTGATACAGCTGCTTCCCACTAGCTATCTATGTTACATTCAGAAGTGTATAGGTGTCAGTGCTACTCTCTCACTTCATCCCAGCTCACCCTTCCCCCTCCCCGTGTCCTCAAGTCCATTCTCTACGTCTGCATCTTTATTCCTGTCTTGCCCCTAGGTTCATCAGAGCCATTTTTTTTTTTTAGATTCCATGTACATGTGTTAGCGTACGGTATTTGTTTTTCTCTTTCTGACTTACTTCACTCTGTGTGACAGACTCCAGGTCCATTCACCTCACTACAGATAACTCACTTTTGTTTCTTTTTATGGCTGAGTAACATTCCATTGTATATATGTGCCACATCTTCTTTATCCATTCATCTGTTGGTGGACACTGGTTGCTTCCATGTCCTGGCTATTGTAAATAGAGCTGCAATGAACTTTGTGATACATGACTCTTTTTGAATTATGGTTTTCTCAGGGTATATGCCCAGTAGTGGGATTGCTGGGTCGTATGGTAGTACTATTTTTAGTTTTTTTAAGGAACCTCCGTACTGTTCTCCATAGTGGCTGTATCAATTTACATTCCCACCAACAGTGCAAGAGGGTTCCCTTTTCTCCTCACCCTCTCCAGCATTTATTGTTTGTAGATTTTTTGATGATGGCCATTCTGACTGGTGTGAGGTGATACCTCATTGTGGTTTTGATTTGCATTTCTCTAATGATTAGTGTTGTTGAGCATCCTTTCATGTGTTTGTTGGCAATCTGTGTATCTTCTTTGGAAAAATTTCTATTTAGATCTTCTGCCCATTTTTGGATTGGGTTGTTTGTTTTTTTGATATTGAGCTGCATGAGCTGCTTGTATATTTTGGAGATTAATCCTATGTCAGTTGCTTCATTTGCAAATATTTTCTCCCATTCTGAGGGTTGTCTTTTCGTCTTGTTTATGGTTTCCTTTGCTGTGCAAAAGCTCTTAAGTTTCATTAGGTCCCATTTATTTATTTTTGTTTTTATTTCCATTTCTCTAGGAGGTGCGTCAAAAAGGATCTTGCTGTGATTTATGTCAAATAGTGTTCTTCCTGTGTTTTCCTCTAAGAGTTTTATAGTGTCTGGCCTTACGTTTAGGTCTTTAATCCATTTTGAGTTTATTTTTGTGTATGGTGTTAGGAAGTGTTCTAATTTCATTCTTTTACATGTAGCTGTCCAGTTTTCCCAGCACCACTTATTGAAGAGGCTGTCTTTTCTCCATTGTACATTTTTGCCTCCTTTATCAAAGATAAGGTGACCGTATGTGCATGGGTTTATCTCTGGCCTTTCTGTCCTGTTCCATTGATCTATATTTCTGTTTTGGTGCCAGTACCATACTATCTTGATCACTGTAGCTTTGTAGTATAGTCTGAAGTCAGGAAGCCTGATTCCTCCAGCTCCGTTTTTCTTTCTCAAGTTTGCTTTGGCTATTCGGGGTCAGATGGATCTTTTCCTGGCTGGTTTTGCCCCTGATTTTCGTTTCCTTCTCTGGCTCCAAATGAGATCATGGAGCCAAAGCCACACCTTCTTGGACAGGGCTCCTCTGTCCTTACCCATGTCCTCTCCTAGGACCCAGCTGGGGCAGGTGCAGTTTGCCAGGCTTCTCTGTGGTCCTGCTGGGAGCAACATAACCAGAGCAGTGCACCGTGTGAAAGAACCTCCCTACTGCCAGGACTGGGGGCCATGTAGACCAGGAGCCATGAGATGTGGCGAAGAGAACAGTGACAGCTCTCATCCATCCTTGGTCCCCTGGCCCAGCACAGGTCCTGGCGCCTAGCAGGCCCTCAGGAAACGTGTGTTGATTGAATGGGTGTGCTTCTGCCAGTGGCACCAACCACCTGGACATGCTTGGCCCCTTTCATTTCCTCTCTGTCTCTTTTCTCTCCAGCCCTCAACATGGCAAAGAAAGCCAGGTAAGGGCCGAGGCCACAGTCACACGCCCCCTCTCCTGGCATGAGCTGAAAGATTCCTGTGGACCAAGATTTTTCCCTGATCCAGACAAACATCTCTGCACCATAGAGCCTCCATTACCCCTTCTTCATCCCCCCAGCTAGGCCCCCT
>RJWK010055334.1:0-14757 GCA_004363435.1 Platanista minor
ATAGCATTGTGGTCAGAAAAGATACTTGATATGATTTCAATTTTCTTAAGTTTACCAAGCCTTGATTTGTGACCCCAGATATGATCTCTCCTGGAGAATGTTCCATGAGCACTTGAGAAAAATGTGTATTCTGTTGTTTTTGGATGGAATGTCTATAAATATCAATTAAGTCCATCTTATTCAATGTATCATTTAAAGCTCGTGTTTCCTTACTTATTTTCATTGTGGATGATCTATCCATTGGTGAAAGTGGGGTGTTAAAGTCCCTTACTATGAATGTGTTACTGTTGATTTCCCCTTTTATGGCTGTTAGTAGTTGCCTTATGTATTGAGGTGCTCCTGTGTTGGGTGCATAAATATTTACAATTGTTATATCTTCTTGGATCGACCCCTTGATCATTATGTAGTGCCCTTCTCTGTTTCTTGTAATAGTCTTTATTTTAAAGTCTATTTTGTCTGATATGAGAGTTGCTACTCCAGCTTTCTTTTGGTTTCCGTTTGCATGGAATATCTTTTTCTATCCTCTTATTTTCAGTCTGTATGTGTCTCTACGTCTGAAGTGGGTCTCTTGTAAACAGCATATATATGGGTCTTGTTTTTGTATCCATTCAGCCAGTCTGTGTCTTTTGGTGGGAGCATTTAATCTGTTTACATTTAAGGTGATTATCGATATGTATGTTCTTATTCCCATTTTCTTAATTGTTTTGGGTTTGTTATTGTAGGTCTTTTCCTCTCTTGCATTTCTTGCCTAGAGAAGTTCCTTTAGCAGTTGTTGTAAAGCTGGTTTGGTGGTGCTAAACTCTCTCAGCTTTTGCTTGTCTGTAAAGGTTTTAATTTCTCCATCAAATCTGAATGAGATCCTTCCTGGGTAGAGTAATCTTGGTTGCAGGTGTTTCTCCTTCATCACTTTAAATATGTCCTGCCAGTCCCTTCTGGCTTGAAGAGTTTCTGCTGAAAGATCAGATGTTAACCTTATGGGGATTACCTTGTGTTTTACTTGCTGTTTTTCCCTTGCTGCTTTTAATACGTTTTCTTTGTATTTAATTTTTGATAGTTTGATTAGTATGTGTCTTGGCGTGTTTCTCCTTGGATTTATCCTGTATGGGACTGTCTGTGCTTCCTGGACTTGATTAACTATTTCCTTTCCCATATTAGGGAAGTTTTCAAATATAATCTCTTCAAATATTTTCTCAGTTCCTTTCTTTTTCTCTTCTTCTTTTGGAACCCCTATAATTCGAATGTTGTTGTGTTTAATGTTGTCCCAGAGGTCTCTGAGACTGTCCTCAGTTCTTTTCATTCTTTTTTCCTTATTCTGCTCTGCAGTAGTTATTTCCACTATTTTATCTTCCAGGTCACTTATCCATTCTTCTGCCTCAGTTATTCTGCTATTGATCCCATCTAGAGTATTTTTAATTTCATTTATTGTGTTGTTCATTATTGCTTCTTTCATCTTTAGTTCTTCTAGGTCCTTGTTAATTCTATTTCCAAGGTTTTGGATCATTTTTACTATCATTATCCTGAATTCTTTTTCAGATAGACTGCCTATTTCCTCTTCATTTGTTAGGTCTGGTGGGTTTTTATCTTGCACCTTCATCTGTTCTGAGTTTTTCTGTCTTCTCAGTTTGCTTATCTTACTGTGTTTGGGGTCTCCTTTTTGCAGGCTGCAGATTCGTAGTTCCCGTTGTTTCTGGTGTCTGTCCTCAGTGGCTAAAGTTGGTTCAGTGTGTTTTGTAGGCTTCCTGATGGAGGGAACTAGTGCCTGTGTCTGGTGGATGAGGGTGGATCTTGTCCTTCTGGTGGGCAGGTCCACGTCTGGAGGTGTGTTTTGGGGTGTCTGTGGACTTATTATGATTTTAGGCAGCCTCTCTGCTAATGGGTGGGGTTGTGTTCCTGTCTTGCTAGTTGTTTGGCATAGGGTGTCCAGCACTGTAGCTTGCTGGTAGTTGAGTGAAGCTGGGTGCTAGTTTTGAGACAGAGGTCTCTCAGAGATTTTCTCCGTTTGATATTATGTGGAGCTGGGAGGTCTCTTGTGGACCAGTGTCCTGAAGTTGCCTCTGCCACCCTAGAGGCACACCACTGACTCCTGGCTGTAGCACCAAGAGCCTTTCATCCACATGGCTCAGAATAAAAGGGAGAAAAAGTAGAAAGAAAGAAGGAAAGAAGGAAAGAAAGAAAGGAAAAAAGGAAGGAGGGCAGGAGGGAAGGAAGAAAGAAAGAGGACAAAATAGGAAAAAGTAAGATAAAAATAAAATAAAGTTATTAAATTAAAAAATAACATTAAACAATTTTTTTTTAAGTCAAACAAACAAACAAAAAAACGGACAGATAGAACCCTAGGACAAATGGTGAAAGCAAAGCTATACAGACAAAATCTCACACAGAAGAATACACATACACACTCATAGAAACAGGAAAAGGGGGAAAAAAAATCTTGCTCTCAAAGTCCTCCTCCTCAATTTGGGTTGATTCGTTGTGTATTCATGTATTCCACAGATGCAGGGTACATCAACTAGATTGTGGAGATTTAATCCGCTGCTTCTGCGGCTGCTGGGAGAGATTTCTCTTTCTCTTCTTTGTTCGCACAGCTCCCGGGCCTCAGGTTTGGATTTGGCCCCGCCTCTGCGTGTAGGTCGCTGGAGGGTGTCTGTTCTTCGCTCAGACAGGACGTGGGTAAAGGAGCCGCTGACTTGGTGTCTCTGGCTCACTCAGGCCGGGGGGAGGGAGGGGCACGGAGTGCGGGGCGAGCCTCCTGCAGCAGAGGCCGCCATGACGTTGCACCAGCCTGTAACGCGCCGTGCGTTCTCCCGGGGAAGCCGGCCCTGGATCACGTGACCCTGGCGTTGGCGGGCTGCACAGGCTCCCCGAAAGGGAGGTGTGGAGAGTGACCTGTGCTCGCACACAGGCTTCTTGGTGGCGGCAGCAGCAGCCCTAGCGTCTCAGGCCCGTCTCTGGGGTCCGTGCTGTTAGCCGCGGCTCGCTCCTGTCTCTGGAGCTCCTTTAAGCAGCGCTCTTAATCCCCTCTCCTCGCGCACCTGGAAGCAAAGAGGTAAGAAAAAGTCTCTTGCCTCTTCGGCAGGTCCAGACTTTTCCCGGACTCCCTCCCGGCTAGCCGTGGTGCACTAGCCCGCTGCAGGCTGTGTTCACGCCACCAACCCCTCTCCTCTCCCTGAGCTCCGACCTAAGCCCAAGCCTTAGCTCCCAGCCCCGTCCGCCCCGGCGGGGGAGCAGACAAGCCTCTCGGGCTGGTGAGTGCCAGTCGGCGCCCATCCTCCGTGCGGGAATCTCTCCGCTTTGACCTCCGCACCCCTGTTGCTGTGCTCTCCTCCGCGGCTCCGAAGCTTCCCCTGTCCGCCACCCGCAGTCTCCGCCCGTGAAGGGGCTTCTCAGTGTGTGGAAACCTTTCCTCCTTCACAGCTCCCTCCCACCGGTGCAGGTCCCGTCGCTGTTCTTTTGTCTCTGTTTATTCTTTTTTCGTTTGCCCTACCCAGGTACGTGGGGAGTTTCTTGCTTTTTGGGAGGTCTGAGGTCTTCTGCCAGCATTCAGTAGGTGTTCTGTAGGAGTTGTTACACGCGTAGATGTATTTCTGGTGTATCTGTGGGGAGGAAGGTGATCTCCGCGTTTTACTCTTCCGCCATCTTCTCTATCTCCCCCAAGATTCTTCCTTTCTATTTGGGTTCCTCCATTTCCAGACCCAACTCAGAACATTAACAAAGGTACTGGGATGGTGTTTCATTTGCCGACGTGTTATCTTACTATAATGTGGAAATTTGAAACCAGTTCGTTTCAGTCTCAGGTGATTGTAAGCATCTCTTTCTATATTATATTTCACTTCATATCTCATATTATTTGTGTACCCTTTATAGTTTCCCCAGGAAATTGAGTTACCAGAAAGCAGGGATTATGTTTTAAACATTTCTGTCGCCTCCACGGTGGGCAAAGTACTTAATACAAGGTGCCAAACACATAGCATTTTGTGGAGAAAACAAACCACAACAAAACATATATCCCAGGTCCTTACCCAAGGATCTTTTCACTAGACTTTTTCACTGACTTTTTTTGAGCACCTTTCTACAAACCAAATGCTGTTTCACACTACATATTAGATTGAAAATATGTAAAGCAAATATGAAATAATTTTGTTTCCATCACTTATGCTGTTCATTATTAAATGAGGAAAATGTTAAAACAATTAACATGTGGAAACCAAAACCCCAGTAACATTAGGCTCAAGTGCTCTTTCCACAAAATTAAATAAATCAAAATAGTCATGACTTGTTTACAATTCCAAAGATTAGATTAGGGAGTTCTGACTTTCCTTTATTCCTCCACATTGTGTTCAGAGCTACAGAAACATGTGTTTACAAATTGTTCTTTTGTATTTTCTACTTATCTAAACACCCCAGATGGGAGTTTGAGAACAGAATTACAGGAAACCAACTTACTCTGACAGTTAAGCATGCAACTGAGCAGGACCTCAGTAGCTTGAAAGGGAAGACCCTTGAATGCACCAGGGGAAGCATAGGCTTTTGCTGTCACTGGTAACAGCCGTGGGTAAGTGGATCAAAGAGTAGGGGAGACATAAGCAGACACCTGCACCACGAGATGGGGGCTGGTGAAGGGTGTGGGAAGTAAAGAGCACTGGACATGCCTGAATCCAGAGAGTCAGTGTTTGTCATTGTGGCGATGAATGGGGGTGAGTAGGGGATGGTTGGTATAGACGTTAGAAACCAAGCTTCTCTGTCTGAAACTATAAAAGTATCAAAATTCTTAACTGTGTCACTAGATTCTGGGTGATGGCCTTTATGAAACATTCAGTTTTCCTACATTGTAACCACTTAACTAAGAAGTCAAACTAGGGCTTCCCTGGTGGCGCAGTGGTTGAGAGTCCGCCTGCCGATGCAGGGGGCACGGGTTTGTGCCCCGGTCCAAGAAGATCCCACATGCCGCAGGGCGGCTGGGCCCGTGGGCCATGGCCGCTGAGCCTGCGCGTCCGGAGCCTGTGCTCTGCAACAGGAGAGGCCACAACAGTGAGAGGCCCGCGTACCGTATAAAAAAAAAAAAAATGTCAAACTGGTTTTTAAATTGATAAACACACACACATACATCTGCACATATACAGGCATTTAACAACACATATCTAGCACTTGCTATACGCCTTTCATGATCCAAAACACTTCACAACAATAAACCTATTTAGTACTCCAAACAACTTGTGAGGTAGATACTATAGATATTATTATTGTTTTAGAGATGAGGAGACTGAGGCATCCAAGGCTACATAATTCAGAAATAGCAGAACCAGATTTTGAATCTGAGGAATCTAGCTCCAGGTTTACAGTTGCTCACTGTATCAGACTGCCTCTTGTGGCATAATCCAGTCTTTAATAAAATATTTATTGAGCACATTCTTTGAGTTGGGCTTTATTCTTGGCATGAGGGTAACAATACGGAACCACTCAAAAGTCCAGTTCTCATGGTGCTTACATTCCTGTGGCAGAGGCAAGGAGAGATCAGTGAGCCAATACAAGAAATAACTTCAGCTAAAATATCAGACAAAATCAACAGAAAATAAAATAAAATCAGATAATAATAAGAATAGCTTTGAGGATATTGTTTATGAATTGACGAATAGCTAGCCTTATGAGGAAGAACATTCCAGACAGAGGGAGCAATACCTACAAAGGCTTGGAGGTTTATTGCAGAAACAGAGAAGAACTTTGTGCCTGGAGTACAAGAAGGAGTAGAAGGAGTTACTGTGGAAAAGGTATTCATGCTAGTGGGTTCTGTTAAGGAGTTAAATAATATTATCCATGATCCTAGTAGTGGGGAGATACCATATGCAAATCCTATTTGCCATTCTCAGCTTCTACATGAATGCTTACTCTTTGTCCTAGCAGGTTCTTTCCAACGATTAAGATTCATATTTATATAATGTTTATTATTACAGTTACTTATTTTTTGGCTGGCTTAACCTGTTGTCTGATTTAATATTCTGTTATATTCTGTGGGAAAAAAAATTCTTCCCATCTAAACAGCAATGCCCTGATCAACTTCTAAATGCAAAACTAAGACACAGACTCTGAAGTCCCTGATCCTATCTCTACGTTGCTATTAAAATGAGGGAAGCATCAGTAATGGAATGGAAGAATTAACTATTTGGGAAGTGCATAATGGAATTTTCACTCTCACAGCATCATTAAATGATTCTATTCTTCAGAAAAAGAAATCTCTATCTGCATAGTTTGTAGGTACTTCTATTTATTTAAATTAGATTGAATTTTTTCTGAACAAAATATAGAGGTGAAAACAGTTATTAAAGAATTAATTTGGGTAGTTGAAAGAAGTCATCACAATTTTAAGTTTCATTTATGTGATTTTTTAAAATCTGAGTTGCTCGCATTGAACTAATGGATTGGCCCAAAAGTTCATTTGAGGATTTCCATAAGCTGTTACAGAAAAACACGAACAAAGTTTTTGGCCAGCCCAATATCTGCATTCTGTGGTTTGGCTCATTGTAGTCAGAATGTAAGGGATATTCTTCTACTCATGATTTTTCTCATAAAAATGATATTCCAGGTCTTATGAGAAATAAGTAATTTATACATTTCATAAAAGTAAAGACGGGGGTATCTTTAAAACAAGGAGGAACAAAGGCAAGAACCAACTAGCATTTACAGATGAGGATTCTTAACAGTAAAATCCATTTTATAGTCAGTAATTGAGTTTGGAAAAGGAGTGACCTTGGGGTCAGGAAATTTGAGTTCTAGACTCTGCTTTATAAACTATGTACAATGTAATCATTTTATAATCAACAAAATGAAAAATTTGAACAAAGTGATGCTTACTTAGAATTTAGCCAGACAACTTATTAAGAGATTTCAAAAATATCCCAGTAGGCCATGCTTCACTTTTTCAAACCTAAGTGTTTCCCATTAAATTGCAAATGGCAGAGATCATGCCCATCTTTATCATATACTCAGGTTCTAACACATAGTAGCTACTCAATAAATGTGCTAGTGGACTTTTGTTAAATTAATGTAGAAGTATGACTAGATGACTACATAAATGAAGAAAGAAAGAAAGGAAAATATAAACTTAAAAAAAATTATTTTTAGGAGGCTCCTTCGATTGTAATTGGTTAATAACTCAATGGGCTTTGCTCTCCAAAACATAAACTATTAGTTTATGTATCTTCCACAAGACTTCTAAATGCTACTTCAAAAAAAAAAAAAAATCTCTCAGAGAATATGACAAAATTTTTTCAGCGGAGAAAAAAAAGATTTCTAAGTGCTGCTTTTAAGATATTTTATCTAAAGATTTAATGATCTAATGAGATGCTTTATATGAAGACACTTTCATAAGCTAAGTAATATGCAGAAATGAGTAACCAGTAACAAAATGACCAACGTACCAAATTCTGTGCCTTTCCCTTCCAGGTCTGCCTCCACCCTTTTCCCAGTTATCTTAAGGCCTCAAGAACCACCTGTGTATACCAGAATTTCTCTGTCCTTTTGCTTTTAGTTGTAACAGGCCATGGGACCTCCATCAGGAGAACAGAATAAAGTCAGAAAGTATATTTCTATGGCTTATTTTTACATAGTCCACTGCAGATAAACTTTCTTGAAAATGCCCTATTTTGAGATTTTTTTTTCCCCCCCAAACCCTGAGTGATAAACTATCCAAACCCTCAAAACCACCAATCATACTTCCCTCTCCCAACTTATTCTCTCTAGAAAATGCCAATGGAGGAAATCTAACAAACTAAAAATGCTTGGATAGATTGGTATATTTAGTGATTTGGATTAAAGACCTAGAGTCAGAAAACCTGTTTGGATATTGTCATCATGAATTATCAGTTCATGGACCAATCAATCACCATTTTAAAGATAAGGAAACTGAGGATTAGATAAATTAAAAGTACATTATCTCACTTTTGTTGACATTTCCTAAGTGTCAAGGATTTGGTTAAGATCTTAACTTTCCTGATGGGATTTGGGAGTATATATAGTAAAATATGAGTTTTATTTTTGCATTTAATCCTAAAAAAAGCCACTCAGATTTTTTTTTTTTTTAAATAAGCACTTTATTTTATTAGATCTTGTTTTGGTTAGCTTCTCAGCAGGGAAAAGGTGGCCCATTCAAAAGAGGTGTTTAAAGAAAGGTGGTTAACGAGGATCAGATTACAAGGTAATTGATGTAAAGCATTTTCGGAAGCAGCCACTGCAAAACCGTAGCTAAGAAGGGAGAGAAACAAAGGACTAGGGAACCTGGAATATGCCTTTGACAATGTTCCTCCTCCAGGGCACAGAGCAGGAAGGAGACAAATGAGAGTACCTTTGGAGGGTCCGCAGAGAATAATCAAGGAAGGACGTGTGTGATTTTAGGTTTGGAAACTATGATGGTTAATTTTGAGTCAACTTGACTGGGCCAAGGGACGCCCAGACAGCTGGTTAAACATTATTTCTAGGTGCATCTGGGTGGGTGTTTCTGGAAAGGATTAGCATTTGAATTGTAGACTGAGTCAAGCACATTGCTCTCCCCAATTTGCCGGGACATCATCCAATCCATTGAGGGCCTGAAGAGAAAGAAAAGTCAGAGGAAGAGTGAATTAGCTCTCTTCTTGACTATTTGACCTGGAGATTGGTTTTTCTCCTGCCCTCTGACCAGGATTTACATGTCTGGTTGTCCAGTGGGTAGACTTAAACTGGTACACATACAATTGTTCCTCCTTGTTCTCAGGTCTTTGGGCTTAGACTGGAACTATACCACCTGCTTTCCTGGGCCTCCAGCTTGCAGATAACAGATGGTGGGACTTCTCGACCTCCATAGGCACATAAGCCAATTCTTTACAATGAATCCCTTTCATGATTGTTAGAGGATAGATAGATAGATAGATAGATAGATAGATAGATATGGATATAGATAAGATATAGTATGATATAGATAAGATACAGATCTGAATGCCTCAAATGGTGACCAGGGGAAGTCACCCCATGGCTATGCGGAAGACAGTCCAAACTCAGTTCTTATTGCCATCACCCAGGGTGAGCTTGTCAAAGAGGGATTCTGCCATGCCAGTTTCTGGGCCCCCCATCTGAGACAGGTTGGTGAGAAGGCCACCCAACACTGATGGATTTGACCTGCTCATGGCCAGTAGTGATGCTCAAGGAAGCCACAGGTTGAGTGTTGTTCTTGGTGGCCAATTGCTGCAGACCCAGCAGGCTCTGGTTCATGTTCTTCTCCCAAAGGAAGGCACTATCCATTGCCTTCAGATTGGTCTCCTAATCTTTGCGGTCTGGCTTCTTGATGTCATGGAAGTGGCCACGGGGTTGGTTTTGCAGCCCCATCAGCTTCTCTGCGGGCTCCCTCTCCTTGGGCAACTGGTGCAGGAAATATTGGATGAAGAAGTAATCGTGGACAGGTACACATAAGAGGCATAGAGCTCCAGGTGGATCTGGCTGTTGACAGCAGCCTTGCAGCCTGGTGGGCAATGTGGAAACAGCAGGACAGACAGCAGAGTGTTCCTGGTGGCAGGTAGGTTCCAGGATATATAAACATTCTTAGTGTTGTGTTCTCTAATCTAGGACAAATGGAACCATCAGCCCCAGAAAGGTGCCTGATTAACATATAGTACTTTGAAATCATTTTTGGCAAAATAGAGTGAAATAGTGAAATAGAATGTCATTTACCACTACCTTCCTCCACCTGTTCCCATAATCCAAGGAAGTCTTTGTAGAATTTTCTGTTTGATGAGTAGTATTTTAGCCTCAACTTGTGCGGATGTAACACTGTATATTCTCCTGGTTCTCAAATTTCACTGCATATGAGATTCAGTGGAGGGATTTTAAAAACCCTAATATCATGATCACACATCAGAGCAATTAAATCAAAATCTCCTCAGAAAGGACATAAGTATTTCTGAAGTTCCCTGGGTGATTCTCATACATGTTCAAAGTTGAGAAGCATTGGTGTGATATGGTATTTCTCAACCTCAGCATTGATATTTGGGCCATAAATATCTTTGTTGCAGGGGCCTTCCTGTCCATTGATGGATGCTTATCAGCATTCCTAGCCTCCACATACTAAATGCCCCACCTCCCTAGTATCAATCAAAAATGTCTCCAGACACTGTAAAATGTCCTCTGAGGGTAAAAAATCACCCCTAGTTGAGAACCAGTGGTGTCATGGAAATAAACAAACTCGTTGTAATTAAATCCAGTTCCTACCATTGTGGGATTAAAGTCTCTTCCATGAATTAATTGTCTCAAGAATTTGAGGTACCATGTTAGCTTGTTCATCTGTAATTTGGGAGTACAGTTTTTAAAGTATGTAAAGCATTTGATAAGTAGTAGGTAGTGTAAAATATTGATTATTACTCTGCTTCAAATTTTTAGTGATCAAGTAAAAGTTCTGTTGATTTTTTTTTTTATTCCTGGATAATATTTTGAAATGTATACATTTTAACTTTGGCAAAGGAAGAAACAAAAAATTGTTCTCAAAACAAGCTAGTATTTTAAGATACAGAGACTCTGAAGTTACAGTCAAATCCTTCTCTAAACTGCAAGGATATCCAGCCTAAGACATCAATATCACGGGAAAGCAATTCCCACGTCAGCTTCAATTATCAATTACCAGGAAAGTTGTGAAAGCAAATCATGTCTTTGCCAACCAGTGGTTTTACGCTTGTTGGTCAAATAATATATAGGCTGCAATAGTACAAAAGATAATTGCCACTATTTGAGAGTAAAACCTCTTACAGGGCAGACCAGAAACACTCATTTTTCCAAGTTCTCTTGTAGAGTACTGTACAGCTTTAACTGAGACTTGATTTTTGTCACCTAAGTAATTGTTGGAAGAGTTATCTAAGCAACTTATAAAGCCAAATGGAATAAATACACAGAGGACTGATGCACTGATAAAATAACTATTTCAACATTTTGCTCTTATGACATAGGCCATGCATATCATGTGGGGCCATGACTGCTAATTCGAGGGAATTCTGTTCATTACAGGTTTCAGAAATGATAGTGAATTTACTCAAAAATGGTATTTGGCAATTACCGTTTTCCCTCTGAAGGTGGCCCAGGACATTCCTCTCATCAGAGGTATACTTGGTCTAGCATGCATTCGAATTTGACATAGGTTATATTCGTTCAGTATCCATTTTAAAATTTCACTATTTCAACATTTCTTCCATGTCTACCAAGTGCTATAAATTACATTAGATACTGTGGATTCAAAACAGTGATGTGGAGTGGAGGGAAAAATACAGGTCCTGCCCTTTTGAGATTCAGTATAATGGAGAAGATAGAGAGTAATCAAATAATTACACAAACAGTTATAAAATTCAAGCTGCATTACTTTTTTTTTTTTTTTTTTTTAATGTGGTACGCAGGCCTCTCACTGTTGTGGCCTCTCCCGTTGCGGAGCACAGGCTCCGGACG
Source organism: Platanista minor (assembly GCA_004363435.1). Classification (NCBI taxonomy): domain Eukaryota; kingdom Metazoa; phylum Chordata; class Mammalia; order Artiodactyla; family Platanistidae; genus Platanista; species Platanista minor. Next base: position 11,446 of record RJWK010055334.1, read on the forward strand.
CGCAGGCTCAGTGGCCATGGCTTATGGGCCCAGCTGCTCCGCGGCATGTGGGATCTTCCCGGACCAGGGCACGAACCCGTGCCCCCTGCATCAGCAGGCGGACACTCAACCACTGTACCACCAGGGAAGCCTGGGAGTGTGTTTTTTTAATTTTTACAAATTTGTGAATTTCCCAAACTTTCTTCTCATATTGACAATTCCATTTCCTTTCAGTCAGAGAATTCAATCATTTAAAATACACTGATGCTTGTTTTATGGCCTAACATATGGTCTATCTTAGATAATGTTCTTTTTGCTTTGTGCTCTTGAAAAGAATGTATATTCTGCTTTCATTGGGTTGAATATTCTTTGAGTATCTGTTATGCCTAGTTGTTTCATATGGTGTTCAAGTCTTTTATATCTCTGTTGACTTCTCTCTAGTTGTTCTATATTTTATTGAAAGTGGAGTATTAAGGTGTCCAGCTACAACTTTTAAATCGTCTATTTCTATCTTTAATTCTATCAGTTTTTTTTCATGTATTTTGACACTCCATTCTTAGGTGTATTCATTTATGATCATAAGTATAATGATGGATTGACCCTTTTTATGATAAAATATACTTTTTCATCTCTGTCACATTTTTTATCTTAAAATCTGTTTCGTCTGATATTACTATAGCCATTCCATCTCTCTTTTGACTTCTATTTACATGTTATATATTTTTCCCATTTTTATCTATCAACAGATTCATATTTTTTAATCTGCAGTATGTCTTTTATAGAAAAGAGAACCCTCATACACTGTGGATGGGAATGTAAATTGGTTCAGCTGCTGTGGATGACAGTGTGGAAATTATTAAAAAAATTAAGGGAAGAACTACTATATGATCCAGCTATCTCACTTCTGGCTAGTTATCCAGAGAATATAAAAGCACTAATCTGAAAAGATATCTGCACCCCCATGTTCATCGTGGTGTCATTTTCAATAGCCAAGATATGGAAACAACCTAAGTGCCCATTAACACATAAATGGTAAAGAAGTTGTGATATATATGTACAATAGAGTATACTTAACCATGAAAAAAGATTAAACCTTGCTACTTACAACAACATGGATGGACCTTGAGGGAAAATACTAAGTGAAAATAAGTCATATGAAGAAAGACATACCATATGATTTCACTCATGTGGAATATAAAAAGCTAATAAACAACCAACCAACCAAAAACAAAATAAATTAACAAACCAACCAAAAACAAACACATAGATAAGGAGAACACAATAAGGGCTACCAGAGGGGAAGAAGCGGGGTGAGGGGGAGGGTGAAATGGGTAAAGGGTGTCAACAGTATGATGATGGATGGAAAACAGATTTTTGGTGGTGAGCACATTGCAGTGTGTACAGAAGTAGGAATACAGTGTACACATGAAACATACAAGGAGCACAGTTTCTGGCTGATATGGTAAGAGTATGTTTAGTTTTGTAAGAAAGTCCCAAACTGTCTTCCAAAGTGTCTAAATAATTTTGCATTCCCACCAGCAATATGTGAGAATACCTGTTGCTTCACATCCTCACCAACATTTGCTGTTGTCAGTGTTCCAGATTTTGGCCATTTTAGTAGATATGTAGTGATATCTTATCTTTCTTTTAATTTGCATTTCCCTGATGACATATAATGTGGAGCATCTTTTCATGTTCTTATTTCCCACTCTTTTCATTTTTTAATTGTTTTTTCTCTTTGTTTTAAATATTGTATGATTTCTACTTATCTTCAAGTTTAGCAATCTTTCTTCTACCAGTTCAAATCTACTATTGAACCCCTCACGTAATTCTTTTTCATTTCAGTTATACTTTTCAACTCTAGGATTTCCATTTCATTCTTTTTAATAATTTGTCTCTCTTTATTGATATCTTCTATTTTGTGAGACATATTTCTCATAGTTTCCTTAAATTCTTAGGCATAGTTTATTTTTAAAAACATATTTTAAATAACTTTTTAAAAGTCTTTGTCTAGTAAGTACAACTTGGGCTTTTCAGGGGCAGTTTACATTGGTTGATTTTTTTTTTCTAGTGTAAAGGCCATACTTTTCTATTTCGTTGCATATTTCATTTTTGTTGTTGAAAACTGGACATTTAAAATAATACGATGTGGTAAGTCTGGAAATTATTGATTGATTCCTTGCCTCACTCCCCAGGGTTTGTTATTGTTGCTGTCAGTGAAGTTCTGGCCTGAGGTGTGATTGAAAAAGTAGGGCAGCTTTGCACATTGGGAGTCAACATTCATTGTGTGTGTACTATTTGTGAAGTCTTGTGCTAGGTCACAAGGAAACGATGATGTCTAATTTCTCTAGAAGTTAATGATATACCAAGTGGACAAGCATAGAAACAATTGATTGTATTTATTATGTTATGGTGTTTATCTTCTTGCTAGGCAATGTGTTGCCATAGTGTTTCCACTGCAACCATCTCTACCTCTGTCTGCAAGGACTGGATGTCCTGGAACTTACAGAAACCCTCACAATAACATTGTTCTCTGAGGAAGAATTGGAATTTACTAGATGTACAAGGAGGAGTGTAATTGGGGCAAAGTGGAAGAAAATCATAAATGCAGAAGCACAGAGGTACAAGTAAAAGGGGCATGACAAATAGAAGGAAGTGAGTTTGGAGAAGACAGAGATAGCAATTTAGACCTTTGACTTGATGTAATTTATGTAAAACTGGTAGTCATTTGGATCATCATTTTATCAAGGATGGAATTGAAGTAGTAAATTTGTTCAGTACAGTGTCTTACTGTACTTCATGTAAAACAAAGGTTTTGAGCATTAGTTTTATTGAGGAAGCCTCAGGTCCACATCACTTATGGAGAATTTCCATAGAAATTTGAAAATATGGCAGGTCATTTGACCTGCAGATTTTTACTTTTCTTTTTCATTGTTTCCAGATGGTATGAAAGAAGAGAGGCAGAGTGACGTGGCAGTTGAGAACGTACCTGGCTAGTGTGAGGAAGAAGGGAAACATGTAGAGAAATAGGAATCTTCTAGTCATAGGTTATAGTTATGTTAGCACAGTGATATTATGGAGATATTTGGGGGGAATTAAGTGGGAGTTTCTGGCCCTTAAATTGTACGCTAAACCTCTTATTTCCCATATATATACTTTTTTTTTTTTTTTTTTTTTTTTGCAGTATGCGGGCCTCTCACTGTAGTGGCCTCTCCCGTTGTGGAGCACAGGCTCCGGACACGCAGGCTCAACGGCCATAGCTCACGGGCCCAGCCGCTCCGCGGCATGTGGGATCTTCCCAGACGTGTGCATGAACCCGTGTCCCCTGCATCG